>WBZZ01000691.1:97500-177820 GCA_019918135.1 Paulinella micropora
TGGGCACTATGAGATTAATCCACATGCAGCTTTCAATGTCCGACGCGTGATAAAAGAAAAAAAATGTCACTTACTGCCTTCGTCGCCTTGCGCGAACCCCTTTGCCAGGTGGCGGGCCGCCAACAAAAGTCAAGTCAAACTTCGACTCCTCCAGAATGTCCCATATTTTGTTAGGGATGGCGCCCAAAGATAAGTCAAAAGGAATGTCAAGCACTCCTCTAGGCAGTGACTGAATAGTCCACGCAGTGTGGTCTTTGTCTCGAAGGGTAATAGTATCATCCCATGTCTCGAGATTTTTCGCGTCTTTGTACACCGGTAAATATTATCTAGCTTTTGGATCCTCAACAGGGTCCATGCTTCTCCAAAAATGGAGTACCGGTTGTATCGTTTTTGCTGCTAAGGATCTCTTCGATGTCCGTGCTGCCCGTGTAATCTGCGGGACCGCCACAGCTCGCATGAGATAAAGATCTGAGAGAGTGTCATCGGCAACATGAGATTCTGCCGGTCTCAACAGATAAAAAGCGTCTCGGACCCACTTGATGGCCGCAATCGCCTCTCCTTCCTTCCATCGCACATGTCGAATGTCCACATTACCCGCGTTCGGGTTAGTGTCCTTCTCCCCTCCTCCTCCATGGACATCCGTCGCTCGCGTCGACCTTGCCACCTTCCTCGGTTGGTTGAAGATGAGATCGTTTTGCGCTCTCCTCCTCTGCGCCTCCGTGAACTTCTCCTTCGTACCGCCGCGGACTATGGGGGCTTTAGACTGAGTCCCCGCCGCGCTTTTGCGGTTTGAGTCTTCCTTACTCTCCTTCTCGGTCTCCTCCTTCTCCGTGACAGGTGCCCGATAGGCATTCTCCTCCTCTAAGGTATCCTCCTTCTGTACAGGCGGTACCTCTTTGAAGTCCTCCTTCATCCGTTTCAACGCCTCCTCAACGGATTCATCCTCAAGTAAGAAGGGGTCATATTTGATCAGCCTTCGAACATTCACAATCTGCATCTTCCCTCTACCCCTGATCTTATAATTCAGAGGTCCCATCTGTTCCATGATCTGGTATGGTCCTTTCCAGTGGGTAAACAGCTTAGAGCTAACCCCCTTAGGGACTTGAGGATGGTACAAGAGTACAATATCCCCAACCTGGAAACGGACTTGATCTAAGTGCGCTTGTCGCACTCCTTGTGCGTCAGTCTTTCTGCGCTCCGCCTCCCTGGGCGCCGCAACTATTTGTTCCGCCTCCATCTTCGCTCTTAGTCTCATCCCGAACAACTCATCCTCATCTGCCCAAGTGTCTTTTGGATGCAGAAGTGAGGTTGGGATATTAGGCTCTCGGCCGTAAACCAATTGATATGGCGAGACTGAGCTCCTGGCTCCTCCTAATGCCGATGAGGGTAGACAGTTCATTGCAAAGGCAAATGAAGGTGCTGCCTCCACCCAGGCTCTCTGATTCTCCTTCTTCATACAGTACATCTTAAGCGAGGCTTTGAGAGGTCTATGTACCCGCTCGATCTTGCCATTCGCTCTCGGGTTATAGGCAGTAACATATTGCCATTTCATCCCGTAGTACTTAGATAGTCTGTCGATGACTTCATTATTAAAGTCAGAACCTCGATCAGAACATATCTTTCTAGGCACTCCGATCTGCGAGACGATCCTATCGATCAGAGCCTCCGCAGTTGTCTTGCCTGTAGCGTCCTTAACAGGAACAACCCAGACATAATTGGTGGCTCGATCTATTGCGGTAAGAAGGTATCTGTACCCTTCTGCCGATTCGGGGAAAGGTCCCACATGATCGATGTGTAAAAATTCAAACATCCCGGCGTGTAACGGGAATGTACCGATCAGGCCAAAGTTCGCCTTCAGCGGTGTCTTTGTGGTTTTGCATGGGATGCATGCGTCCACTTCCCTGTCTATCTCCTCCTTCATCCCTTTCCACCAAAATCGCCTCGCTATGAACCAATGAGTTCTTTGTCGACCGGATGTGCCAGTAAGGGGCAGTTATGGGCTGCGACATATATAAAGCGCCTCAACTTCTCTGGTACCCAGAGAGTCCATTTGTCAGGCTGTGATGCAAATTTGCCATGCTGGCCCTTGTACCACAATAGCCCATCTCTCCACGCCATCTCCTTCATCTGATCTTTGATCTGTGGAGTCTTTTTAAGCTCATTAGGGTTCTTGTATAACGTTATGAGCTCCTTGAACTCCGGATCCGTCGCCTGTTGCTGCCTCCACGCGGTAGGCGAGGCGATATGAATAGTACCGTCCTCCAACCTTACTCCTACCCTTTCCGGGTCTTCATCAAGCTCGCTTCGACTTTCCTGTGGAGGTTCAGTACAGACCTCAGTCGTCTCCTCCTCTTCTTTTATATTCGCCTTCACGTTCTCGTATGCCTCATAAGACCACTCAGCGTCTTCGAGAACATGCGCCTCACAGCATATGCCATGCTCCGGGCCTTGAGGACTATATCGTAGACCCGTGCGGTCATAACGAACGCCTCTTGCCATCTGCATCGCCTCTATGTGGCTCACCTCGTATACCTTGTCCGTGGACAGGTCCATCATCTCCACTGATGATACGAGAGCCGACACCTCCGACTGAAACTCTAGCCTGGAAAGGCTATCAGCGACTACGTTTCGCTTTCCCGGTAAGTAGACCATCGTGAAATTGAAACATGACAAGAAAGCTTGCCACCGCGCCAAACGGCCGGTTTCTTCATGATTCATCAACCAAAGAAGGTTGTGATGATCGGTCCTAACCGTGAATAGAGGTCCTCCCCACAAGTATTCTCTGAGCCTCTTGAGAGCCAATACTACTGCCAACGCCTCCCTCTGTCGCGTGCAGTAATTTCGCTCCGCCGCACACAGCTTTCTACTAATAAACATGATCGGGCGCAACTTTTTCTCCTCATCTTCTTGTTGCAGCACCGCGCCAATCGCAAACTTAGATGCATCCGTGTCGACTACGAACGGTTTCGTAAAGTCGGGCATCATAAATACTAATCCGCCGTCCTTGGGATCTTTATAAATGATATCTTTGAGCGTATTAAACGCCTGCAAAGCCTCCTCATCCCACTTATCAAAGTCTCCAAAATCAATCATCTTCTCCAGCTTAGCCCGAGTTGCACCCCAATCGGGTATGAACTGGCTGTAGTACTGTGCCATCGCAAGAAAAGAGTGTAACTCCGTGCGATTCTTTGGCAACTGTCTACTCATGATCTCCTCCCTCTTTTCGCGCGATATCGAGACCCTATTATGAGAAATCTCGTAACCCAAATACGTCACACTTGTCCTGGCAAGCTGACATTTCTTTAGGTTGCATTTCAGGCCAAATGCTCCGATGCGCCTGAAGACATCTGACAAGTGATCGATATGCTCTTCCATTGTGTTAGAGTATACGATGATGTCATCGATGTAACAAAATGCATATTCTCCCGCCTTCTGTCCTCTCCTTCTCATAAAACCATCCTCCGACTGGTCGTCATATTGACCGCTCAACATCTTCTGCATCGCCTTCTGAAAGAACCCCGGGGCCTGTTTGAGTCCCATTGGAAGCACCTTCCACTGGTATATTTCCATACCCACAACGAATGCAGTCAGCCATCTGGATTTCTCGTCCAGTGGTATCTGCTAGAAGCCGTTCTTAAGGTCAATGACCGAATAGAATTTAGCATTCCGCAGCACCCTTCTGCCTTCTTCTAAGGTCGGCAGAGGATTTCTCTCTTCCTCTAGCACCTTATTCACACGGGCATAATTGATCGTCAAGCGCCATTCTCCTCCTGGCTTAGGGACGATTTTCGGTTGAGAGACAATTGGAGATGTAGATCTCTCAATAAAGTCCTCATCGAGCAACTGTCTCACATTCTCCTCCGCTATTTTTGCCTCATGTATGCTCAAATTTGCCCTCCGTGGTGCCGGAGATGGCTCCGCACCCGGTATCTTGTAAATGACAGCAGTGAATTCATCCGACTTTACACCACCTGCCCGAGGAGGGTCGAAAATTTCTCTGTACGCCTCCATCTTAGCTTTGAGAAACGCCTTCTCTCTCTCCGAACCCACTCCTTCTTCTAAAATTTTCCGCGCCGCCGCTTGGAAATCTTCCTCCGACATCTTCTTATGCTCCTTGAGGGGCGCTAAGTCCTCCTCCAAACTCAAATCTTCCTCGGACAAATCGTCTAGTCCCGTTCTTTCATACGTGACTGTGTCCGGCTCATCATCATGACCCAGCCCGACAAGCATATCAATAAGGTTCGCGTATTGTATCGGAGCCTTACGGGTGTAGAAACCATCAAAGCATGTGAAAGCTTGAGGTATCAATTTCAACTTGTCCTGGGCTCTGAGCTTTTGCTTGTATGCACTGCTCTGCTCCCGAGACCCGAGTCGACAAGCCACCACTAACTGTTGCTTGCGAGAAGGAACAGGTATAGGATGATCAATAAGCCGGTCCCTTATCTCCTGTGCCCAGATCGCCTTCTCATTGTATGGCAGAATGACAGTATACGGCTTGTTACTCTCAAATAGAGTCCGTAGACACTTTTTCACTTCAGTTAATGAGCGCGGCCAGGTAGGCACATCGCCCCAAAAGTTCGTGATAAAAGTTTTAATGTCATCCGCTGGAGTATCGGGGATACGCCCCTTCCTCCTTGGCACAAACGCCTCTCTCTTCTCATCTGACACCTTCGCATGGTAACAGTAGCCATTAGTAATATGGACATCTGCCCCGCCACCTTCTGCGAATCTGGCCAACGACGGGCACTGTTTCGCAACACATATTATCTCCTCATTACGCGCTACGACTAAGTCATCAATAGACTTTCTGTCCCATGCGGGAATCGTAACCGTATACGCCTGCATCTCCGTCTCCCAATTGTCGGTCCAGGTCAGTTCCTCCGGCACTGTGACATAGGGGTGTACATAGGCTTCAGTTGCCTCATGTACGAAGGCCAACTTTTTCCTCTCCGTTGCTAGACTCAGCTCAAAAGCCTCGTATGAGTCAGTAGCAGTCATCGGATTAATATCCTCCTCCTCTCCATTCTTCACTCCATAAATCACCCGCCGTGCGGCGCAATCGATCACAGCCCCCATCGTAGCCAATTGGTCATACGACAGCAGGATTGAACCGTGGTAATCGGGGACAACATAGAGGTCCGCACGATATACTCGACCGGATTTCAATTTGAAAATTAATGTGACGATGCCCGTAATTTCCATACGGCTGCCTACCCCTTTTAGGGTCCCCTTTGTTTTCCTAATGTTTTTGTCCACCCATGTCCGGTGACTATTCAAAAACTTCTGGCCGACAATATTAATATTCGCCATCGTATCATTACCAACTTTTAATGTGGTTTGTAAAGTTTCACAAAAGAGGTCAGTGTAGCATAGCGCGTCTGGTCTATGTAAACTAGCCGCTAGCACATGAATTTTTCGTTCTAGGGTTTTGAGTCTAAGCTCAAGTTCCTTGTCCTCTTCTCGTTCTCCCCCCTTTTCCGCCAACTTAACTTCTTGAGTCTCCGGGGCTTCCGGTATCTCGAGTGTCTTTTGGACAGAGTCTGGTACACCGAGTGTACTCGTGTCTATAGCAGAGACTATTGAGTCCTTTGGCGGGGGTAAGGTCCGCTGCTTCTTCGTAGGAGAAGACCTAGCCTTTGGTTTCGGCTTCCTCTCCTCCATCGCCTTCTTCGCCTTCCTATTCGCATCATTTATCATATTAGCTCTCGAAGGATGAACTAGCAAGTGCTTACCTTGAGGCTTGTGAGGCTGTGTGCCTTCACCTTCACGTCTGGGAGGAACGGAACCGTTCGTATCCTGTTCAGCAACAGTAGGCATAACTGTGACTGTCGGATTAAAAAGAACAGTTTTTATCTCCTTCTCTCTCTTCTTTTCCTCTCTCTTCTCCTCCCGTCAGTCTACGACGACAACACGCTCACCTGAGCCGGTGTCTTCGTCTTGACGTCCCCCCTCCGTAGCGGTATAAGCTTGCTGGGGGTAGTTGGAGCTGGAACTGGTGCTATAATTCCAGTATCCGTGTCCTCTGGGAGGGCGCGCTGGGGTCCGTCCTCCCCTTCCACGAAAGCCTCGTCCTCGTGGTGCCGCCCCTCTTGCTGTCCCTCGGGACCCTCGTGACGATCCTCTCGTCTCTCCTCCTCCTCTAGTCGGCGCCTTTGATCGGCCCGATGTCTCTCTCTTCTCCCTTCTCTTCATTCTGTCAAGGAAGTAAATGATGGCCTCCCGGAACTCCGCATCCGAGACCATATTCGCATTCCACCTCCCCTCCTCCAACTCCTTCTTGTACATGGCGTACATGGTCTTTTTCATGCCTTCGAGCTCTCTAAGGAAAAAATTTCGCTGCCTATCATCAAGAGAGTCGTGGCTGAAGAGGCAATTGCCTACTCCTTTCTGTGCCTCATGCTTACACGCCATGTATGAAAAATAGCGGTAGCACGGCGTCGGCTCATCATCTCTCCCCCTCTTGAGACCTGCCGTTCGAGTTGCATGTGCTGCTTGAGCACCTCCAACCCCCTGTGTCGCGGCACTGGAGAATGACTCGGTGGCCGTGTCCAATTCGGAACACGCGTCGAGCACCTCCTTGAACAGGTCGCCCGGCGGAGTAGCCGCTACAGTCCTCTCGTATATATTCGTTTCTAAAAAATCCGCCGTCTTCACCGCCGTGAAGGTCGGACAGGACTGTATGATCCTTGCGAGCTTGCTCGGGTGTCGTGTACACAAAGCACTCAGGAAGTACAAAATGATAGACTTCCGGCTATAAAAGAGCCCGTACTTGGCGCTGACCTCAGTGAGGATCGCTGCCAACCTCGTGCCAATGCCCAGCCCTTCGTTCACCTCTTGAAAAATCTCAAACCCAATCAAAGTACCAGTGCACAGGTGCTGATACCCATGAGTTTTAAAGTATTGCAAGAGGACGGCAACTGGCACCGTGCATTGCAGGTCTGAGGCTGCTCTCCTAGCCGCCACCTCTACCGCTCTCATCGCCTTGTACTCCCCAACATCAAACCCTTGTGTGATGATTGATGGGTCCAACAAGGTGTACAACGCCTCATACTCCTGTGTTTCGTCCGTTGGATGCTGCTTCATACAAGCATCAATTCTTCTGAGCTTGTCTCGAAGGTTCGCATCCGTGTCCTTCTGACTCGCTGTCTCTGCATACAGCGTCAGAGCAGTGGCATCGGACTTTGTATATTTTTGGAAGGCCTGTATGATAGCCTGTCTGTCCTTTTTGTCATTACTGTTGACAATAACAGTGGTAGGCGCTGAGCTAGTCGCAGGGGCCGAAGGGGCTGTGTGGGCTGACGGGGCGGAGCGGCCCGAGGGAGCCATATAAGATCCAGAGGAATATTTCGGTCCCTTTGTTCCCGCCGCCTTGGCTAATGCAATCTTTGCCTCCATCTCCTTCTTTTCTTTCTCAGCCGCTAGCTCTTTGATATACAGCTCTTGGGCATGATGAAAAAAAGACAGGATCTCAGCTGCCTTCCGAAGGAACAAGGCCTTCTCCGCCAACTCCTTCTCTCCCGCTTTATTGGTGGGGGGTGGTGCGGCCGTCCCCTCCAAGATCGTATGATCCTTCGTGAAGACCCACCTCTTCCATGCGTCATCCTTCACCAAGGCAGCATGCAGCTTCTTCATCCTCGTCACCCCTCCAGCTTCGCCTTCTATTTCCCTCAGGGCCGGGTGAAGGTCCCTGCCAAACTGGGTGTGTTGGAGTTTACCCAGGTCCACTAGCTTGGCCTCCATAAGTTTCAGAGACACATCCATGACATTGATCTGTCCTTTTGGATTCCTGAACTTAAACTCCTTTTCCACTCTCTTTATTGAATCAATGTCCTGACCAGGATCGAGCAACCTAGCCAGTGCTCTTGTGTTCCATGGCAGCACAGTCTTTCCAGTCTGGTACTCAAAGAGTATAGCACACTCAAACACTGTCCATGAGAGGTCGAGTAGCTCCAGTAAAGACATATTGTCCCCAAATGAGACATGTTGCACCTGTAACTGTGCACCGTCGTCTCTGAGGAATTCTGCGAGAGGCAGAGCTTGCCTTGGGAGAGGGTAACAGATGTCCTCCTTCTTCAAGGGTTGTCCCCATCGCATTTCTTGGGGAATGTATAGCCATTTATAGGCCTCATCCTTCCCTTTCTTCTCCTCAAACTCCTTCTTACTTAGTTTGCCATATTCGGCCACAAACCTCGCTTCCTCTCTCCCTTCTGCTCCTCCTCGACTTCCTCTGCTCCTCCTGTGTCAAAGGAAGGCGCAGTAAAAAATTGATTCTCTGCTCCTCCTGTGTCAAAGGAAGGTGCCAGATCTCCTCCTTCTGCATGAGAGTCAACGAACTCCTCTTCGTTTCCTGGGGTTCGCTCACTCTCCCCCCTCCTTCCTGCCAGTCTTCAGACCTAGTAGACATGGATGCTGAAGGAATACGGATGAGACAGAGTTGTTTCTACCCAGTAATTGCTCTGTTCGTCTATGAGGAACGAATAGAGAGAAAAAACGAAAAGACAGTATAGAGAGAGAGCGTCTCACCTCTATGTCTTATGTGTTTTTTTTTTTTTTTTTTTTTTTTTTTTGTGAGAAAGAAGTAATCTGTACGACTTTCTCTGAAAATTTGATCTCCTTCTCCACTCCTCTTTTCTTTTTTCTCTTTTTGTTGTTGTATCTGTTATGAGGTACGAGGACCTATGTACAGATAATGTCAAAGAGGCTAGAGAAGCACTCCTTGAGAAGTCGACTTGTCGTCTGACACTTGTTCATACCTATTGTCGAAAGACAGTCAGAGATTTGCAAAAATACTCTGATGTGTGTGGTTTGAGAGGCAACAAAGTGCACAGACTTGAAAGGTAGAGTACTACGCTCGTGTCCTTCAAGTTTGTTTGTATCTGTGAGTGTTTGTTTGTACGTCTGTTGACCTACTCTGTCTCTGTCTCAAGAGAGAACAAAAGAACAGCTACGAGGTCTGGTGTCTGGCCTCCTTGTGAGGACACAGATACAGGCTGTGGAGAGGGTACTGAGACACCTACTCACAAACGCCTAGACGTCTAGTTTTGCAAAAAGAGCTGTGTGGGGATGTGCTGGAGTATTTGTTTTTTGGAACACCTACTCAGAAGAGATAGGTCTGTCCAATTTTTCTTTCTGCTGTTCCAAAAACAAGCCAGAAAAGAAATCAGCCTTGTGTTGGTGACTCCAATGTTACAATCCCCGAAGATAGCTCAATAAAAAGTCGGTAATACAACCAGACACAAATCCCCAAAAGAGAATGATGTCTCGTTATATTAGCTCAGTGAAGCCGAAAAGAAAACGGCAACAGACCAAGGTTAAAATGGCATTAGGTCAAATCCGGCCAAACGATATTGAAAATAATTGGAAAAAACTAGGTGCACCTGACACCAGAAAAAGGGTACTTTTTACCGGCTATCCGGGGGGTGATGCCTACACAGCGGGCTGAATCGATAGCGGGAGTGTGTCAGCACGACCATCTCGTAGAGTGATTACGCCCTTCGGGCAGTAAAGCGCAATTCTAAAATATCTATGTCGCAATATAAATCCTTACTCGGCTTGTCAGAAATAGCGACAGACAGCCTATCAATCCAACCTTGACCTTACCAACACAAACATAGTCGGTCTGAATACAGACAGAGTGCCAGAAGATGCCGACCCCGTAAATCTTTATTACACTGACGGTCGATTTGATACACGTCTCGCTTTAAAATCATCAATTGATATCAAAGAAAGAAAAAATTTATACTACACAGAGCAACGAGTAAGGGATAATGACGAAGTCAAAGCCTCAACTCAACACCGCTCTAATACTTCCAATCCGCACCGAACCAGTTTATATAATTTGATAGACACAAACATATTTGCACAAGCGAGCGGTCAATACTTAACTTACAACGATGTAGAAGGTAAATGGAAGAATACCGCACTCGGTTCAATTGATACACTTTCAGATGTGGTTATAACCGCACCAATAGCAATGAATAGTTATCTAACATATAATTCAATAAACTGGGTAAATAAAACATTTCCGATAAATGTTGATGAAACAGGAAATATTAGTATGGGAAGGAAGAATATAACAGGAGTTAATTTACTAAATACCAAAGATGTTGATGAATGGATATTTGAACACCAAGATAATAATGATAAAGTTTCAGCGAGTGGAAGTATAGATAGCCACAGCGATGTGACAATATCAGGCTTTCCAGCAGATAACCAATTACTCATTTATAGCACAGGCCCATGGAGAAACACCACACCACCCTTTCTTAGATTAGACGGAACTGCTAGTATGACGGGAGGGCTAAATATGGGAAACCAAAGTATAACAAATGTAAATCAACTAAATGGCAGGTCTATCACAACTTGGTTATCTGAGCATGATACGAACACTGCAAAAGTGTCGGCGAGTGGAAGTATTGATACACATAGCGATGTAATTATAACAACAGCATCAGATAATCAACTACTCATTTATAGCACTGGACAATGGAGAAACACAAACTCGCCCTTTCTTAGATTAGACGGCACTGCTAATATGACGGGAGGACTAAATATGGGAAACCAAAGTATAACAAATGTGAATCTGGTTGATGGTGTGGATGTTTCTGTCCTTGATAGTTCGGCAGTTAAAACCTCAGGAAACCAAACCATAGCAGGAATTAAGACATATAGCAGTGGTGTTGAAATTACTGGGAATTCAATCAATTCAACAACAAAAGGCACATTCATTGTTTTCAATTCTACAAGTAATATCGGTTCTATTGCTAGTTTGGATATGAAAACTGCAACATATTATAACTTTGAAATTTCTGCGAAAAAAATAAGTTTTATTATTGACGGGACGATTGTTTCGTGGTTCAATGCTACGGGCTTAGATTGTAATAGTAGTCGTATTGTTAATCTAGGAGCACCACAAAATGCGAATGAAGCAGTAAATAGGCAATATCTGGATGACAATTGTGTAAAACTAACAGGAGACCAAACCATAACAGGAATTAAAACATCAACGGGACGAGCACTGTGATAAAATATCTAACTTTAACAAACCAAGCAGACTTTAATAATCAAACTATCATTAATGGTGGAAATGTAACATATAACGGGGCGAGGATATTAAACCAAAATGTAGGAGATATATTCTTTTCACAGACATCAGGAGATTATCAGTATTTCTTATTTACTCTAAATATTGCTACAAGTGGAACCGCGAACCAACGAGGTTATGTATTTACGAATGTAGCATTTGATGTAAAGGAAGCGGGACTTTATATGTCAAAACTTTTGGATAATAAAAGTGCTTCGTCTGACATTGTCCGTTTTAACAATGCTGGCGGTATGCGGTTTTATGGTGCTTTGGATATGAACTCAAACAACATAACAAATGGTGGAACAATAACGGGAACTACATTAACGGCAACTGCTGGAATAACTGCAACTACATTAACGGCTAGCGGAAAGATTACGGCGAGTGGTGCTAAAATACTGCTTCATGATGTTTTCAATCAAGGAGGAAACAATACAGGTATATTCTTTTCTAGTCTTACCGACTATAACTGGGGAATGTATATGGTGTCGTCTGGGGTTGGCAAATCATTTAGTGGAGGAACAGCCGTGGCTGGAAACGATTTTAGTGCTGAAGCAATCAGGTTTAGAGTTGCCAATGCAGGAACCCAAGGTTTTATATGGGAGAATTCTTCAGAACAATTGTTAATGTCATTGAATGGGGCGAACGGGACTTTATGGACAAAAGGATTAATAACGGCTAGTGCGGGTATATTAACAACAACAGTAACAACAAGCGACAACATAGTGGTAGGTGCTGGAAAAAGTGTTTTTATTGACAGAAATGCACTAGCCAACAATAAACTGGTTTTATGGGACGGAGGAACACCATCAACGACTGCATTTTTTGGATTTGGTATCGCGAGCCAAACTTTGGTTTATAATATTAATTCTTCAACAGATACCCATATATTTTATTATGGTGGTACAAACGAATTATTCAGAATTAACAACGGAGAAGTTAAGGCATCAAGGTTATTAAATGCGACCGCGGGTATATCAACAACAACAGCAACCGCGAGTGGATTAATAACGGCAAATGCGGGTATATCTGTTGTTAATAGCACAGTCGACATACGTGGAGAAGCAAGAAGTGGGTCTCATGCTACACCAGTCGAATTATATGTCACAGCCAATCTTGGAGCATCTTCTGCTGGCGTTGAATTCAGACACAGCAACGGGACACAGGGAGTTGGTTTCGGTTATAATTTAATATATGCTACGGGAAGCAATACCAATCAAGATTTAAATTTTTATGCGAGGGGGACTGGAGTAATCTATGCTCAGAGTGATACAAGCATGACGACAGCATCCAGCGGATTTTTAACATTAAGAAAAAGACCATCAAATACGACCAACCCCCAAATATTTATGAAAGCAGGAGATGCATCAGGTTATGCGGTAGTAATGAATACAGGTGGATTATTACATGCTTGGTCGACTTCATTATCAAATGGTGAAAACAATACGGGTTATGTTTATTTGAATGCGGGAGCAAATACATGATCTTCTGGTTCAGACAGGAGATTAAAATCAGATATTAAAACACTAGACTGTGAGGGATGTTGTGAGAAATTAATGAAAATTAATTGTTGCTCATATTATTGGAAATCAGACGAGAAAAAAGAAAAAAAGAGCCACGGATTTATCGCCGACGAGGTTAAAAAAATATTTCCAGATTTCGTATCTGAAAGTGGAATGAAGGCAGACGACGGAAAAAGCATCCTTGAAGGAGTATCATATATGGAATTTATACCAATACTGGTTAGTGCTTTTCAACACATGGAAGAAAAGGTAGTTAATTTAGAAAAATAAAATAATAATCTCATGCTTATTATTATAGAAGATCTATCTAAGCAACTAGCCGAAATCAGAGTGGCCGTTCTTGATAATGTCAAACAATAATACGCGACTTCATATATCGCCACATATTCTTGATGTGTCGGATGGCGATTTAACACCAGAATTAAAGTCTCGTGTTATCTCTGCGGAACTAAACAACAAGCGAAAAAAGCCGAACACGAAATTAACGACGAATGGCGGTGTTGCTGTTTCAAAGAAAGAACAGATGCAAGATTAATCAAATATTCAACTCAAATAGCAATATTAGTTGGTGTCATAATCCTTTGCATTGTTAGATTAAGCGACCCGACAATTAGTTGCGCAAATTCTAACACTTATGTCTCTATCCTTTCGTTGTGCTTAGGGATAATATGTCCTTCACCGAAGTTGAATTAAGGACCTAAAGCAGATAATCCAAGCATATTGTCATAGTGGATTTGACTTTCCATATGTTGATAAACACTATTTTTTCTAATAATTCTCCCGCATTCACATTCAATTAATGTTGATCTATGCAACTTATTTTTTTCATAATATTTTTTATTGATTTCAATGATACTTTCCTTATTTGCTTCTCTATATTTTTTTCGCTTTTCCGTTATGTGTTCTTTATTGATTTCATAATATTCTTTATTCTTTTCAATAATACTTTTTTTATTTGCTTTGTAATATTCCTTATGCTTTTCAATAATACTTTTTTTATTTGCTTCGTAATATTCCTTTTTTCTTTCTGCTAGTTGCTCTCTGTTTTGTTCTATATATTCTTTTTGAGTTCTTCCTGCAATTATTTTATTAACACAATTACTATTTCTAATACATTCTCCTTCCCGCCTATCTAATTGCATCTTATTTTCACATGGATATTCTTCAACTAATTCAACAAAGGCATCATCATATTTAACTATTTCAAATGATGATACATAATTATAAGTGCAGTTCATCCATTTTTTGTAATGGATTTTATGACAATACAATCGCTTATACAATGGTTGAATAGTTGAACCAATATAGACTTGATTAGTTTGATATGACCTAATCGCATATATTTTACCTTGTTTATAATCTGGCATCCTTTAATATCGTTTATTATCGCTATGTGTAAATAGAATTACATTCATATATATGTGTCATATACCATCTATTATCACCCGCACACATTAACGGCAGGGCTTCACTAAATGACCGACAATCATTTAAGCCATTGTTGATATAAATACAAGTAAAATTTGTATTGAGACCCGATTGAATACAATGAATACAATTGACCTTTCTCTGACCAAAGTCTCTATTTAAAATGTAAAAGTCGCAGGCAGTCCGACCTAACACAGACCACATAAGCAAGAATATTAAAATCATTTTTTTTATATTATACAAAATATATGATGAGTGAGTTCAAATATCAGCGGATTATTTTTCTGAGCAATGATTTTGCTGGAGGAAGCAAAACATTTAATAAAAATATCCAAATGTCATTCACACCCACCAAAATGAATGTAAAATTTATCCACTATATGAACGACCAGACCGAAACCAAAACCAGAATTCTTTACATGGACAGAATTGGAATTATTGGAACATTTGCGGACAGTACCACAGCAAACATTTCAAATCTCTGTTATAATTTGGGTGTTGTTGGATGGAGCGACGGACAATATACATTTAAAGTCCTTGAAACTGACAGCGGAAATATTGATACAGGAAATTTAGCGGGAAGAATTGTTGTATGCCTAGAGTTTCTAGGCTGATATTTGTTTCAGACTACGTCTTCAACAAACATCGTAAAACCATTTAATTTCTTGTAAATGAAAAAAACGATGTTTAGAATAAGAGAGAGTGCGGAGCACGAAACGCAATTCTAAAATATCAATGCAAAAAATAAACAATGTCAAGGTGAAACCAGTGAAGCAGGAAGGTGAAGGAAACAAAAAGGCCAAGGGCTACAAATTATTCAATGAGCCGTATGCTAACATATTTCTACTTGCCCGTAAGAAGAGCGGGAAAACAACAGCACTCTTTGAAATACTGAAAAGGACAACCGACAGAAGACCCGTATTGTCATTATTGCTTCAACAATACACAAGGATTACATTTATAAAGCAATGGTTAAGCACTTTAAGAACAGAGGAAACCCAATGGCAATGTATACCTTTCTTAAATCAGATGGTGTTAATGTCATTGATTATGAGTTAGACAAACTTAACAGACAGGACGAGCAACACGAAGGAGAAGTAAAACAAGACAAAGAAGAAATAGAGAAACCACAATTTTTATACTTTGGAAAGGAAGAAAAAAAGAAAACTACAGAACCAAAAGAACGACCCAGCAAGTATATTTCTCCAGAGGTTGTTTTTGTTTTGGATGATTTAGGAATTGGTTTAAGAGACAAGTCCGTAAGCGATTTGTTAAAAAAGAACAGACACTATAAAAGCAAGGTGATTATGTCTAGCCAGTATCTTAACGACCTTAGACCAGAAGCAATTAAGCAGTTAGATTATTTCTTAATCTTTCCGGGCCAGTCTCAGGATAAAATGGAACTCGTGTATAAACACTTAGACTTATCTTTCGACTTTGATTATTTTCTTCAAAAGTATCACGAGGCTACAAAGGAGAGATTTAATTTTCTTTATGTCTCAAGTGTTGATGATGAACTTCGCAAAAACTTCAACTTCAGATTAACATGATATTTGACAATTTCACTTCGTGCTATTCGCACTCTCGTTTATTGTCAAACATCGAAACTATAAAAGCAGAAAACGATGTTTTATGAAACCGCGTAGCGGGTGAATAAAACATCAAATAATATTTTTATATAATTATTTTTTTAATGTATATTATATGCCAGTATCGCCAGTGATAATTTCACAACCATCAGGATATAACATCGGATACAATCCATCAATGCCACAGAAGGGAGGAAAAAAGAAAACTAAGAAGAAGGGATGTGGGCAAAAGGGTGGAAAGATTAACTGGGTAAAGGTTGGAAAAACTGCCACGGCTGTTGATAGATTTCTTCGCAATAATAAGTTAATCTCTAGGACTGCGGGAGCATTAAGTAGTGTCGGAGTACCTTACGCTGGTAGTGTTAGTGCTGTAGTATCAAAACTCGGATATGGTAAGCAACGAGGAGGTGCTGTAAAGTTTCATTAAATGATGATATTTGATATAAACGAATTGAAAATATTTTTTGTTTGTATAGAATGGTCGTCAAAAAAGCAAGGAAACCAAAAGTCCGCCCACCGCGAGTGTATAGAAATAAGAGGGGGAGACCATATATTATCCAGAAAGGTAAAAAATATTATCTTAATTTTGGTAAGAAAACAAATGATTGAAGCACACTTCAAATTGTTAAACTTTTTATAAAATATATTGGTAAGCCGAGGCCACAAAGGCAGGGCCGCAAACCAAGGGAAAAAATAATCAAATCTGATTTCAATCGTCTTGAACACGAGAACAGAAACCAGATACAAAGCAACTTACAAAAGAAATATGAGTTAATACATGACGAGGAAGAAAAGGAAAAGAAGAAAAGGGATGAGGTAGAAGAAGAAAAGAAAAGGCTAGAAAGAAAAGACATAGCAGATGCTAAGGAAAGACAAGATATAATGGATAGGAAACACAAAAGAGAACTAGCGGAGATAAATGAACGGCAAGAACAAAAAGCCAGAGAACTAAGAAGGGAGCAAAAACTCATAGAAGATGTAAAATATGAAGAAGACAGAAAAAATAGGATACAAGCATTACCACCGCCACCACAATATCAATATATTATGCCACAGCATCAGGGACAGCCACAAGCACCTCCATTAGGAGCACCACAACAAGCACCGCCATTAAGAGCACCACCACAAGCACCGCCATTACCTAATTTAGGAGATGAAGCACCATTGAAAACAAAAGAGCAATATGAGGAAGAAAAAAAGCAAAAGCAGAAAGATATTGAAACACTGAAATTAGCAGGATATACAGATAAGTTCATAAAAAAGATGAGTCGTAAAGACTTACAAAAAGCAAGTCAAGATATTGAGACGGCTATAGCCACAGCAACATCTTTAGAGGAACAGAAAAAGTTAGCAGAAGAATATAAAGAAAAACTTGAAAAGGAAGAAAAGAAAGCAGAAGAAAAGGGTAAGCATTTTGAAAATTTACAAATTAATTAATTTTTAATCTCTGCATTTTCAAAAACTTATCACTCAAACATTACTATAAAAGAGTTAGCACAGGCTTTAAAAAAGAGACTAGATAGTGATGGACATAAAAAATTAAATTACAAAGACACTTCAAAGTGGATAATTGACATGATTAAAAGGTTTAATATTGATGTTGGAAATGAAAAGGAAAATGTAAAAAGAAAAGTAGCGGATTATGCAAGATATGAAGAGTATATGGGTATTAATGAGCAAAAAGGTAGTGGAGCGAAGACATTAGAAGAATTAATTGATAAGGTATTTTCAATAGCGAAAATAGAAAAATACTTACCCCGCAAAGATTGGAAACACACTATGAACAAACATGATTTTGTAAATACTCTAACGAACAAAATGACTTCCGATCCCAATTTAGATAAGCGAGTTTCAACAGATTTAAATATTGATGAGGGAATGCCACCGGAGGGGGTTTCACCCCCTACCATACCCCCGAGCGTCGCGGAGACAACCATACCCCCTACGATTACCCCACCATTGGAGCCTCAGCCAGAGCAAACAGAGCCAGAGCCACAGCCCGACATACTGCAACCACAGCCAGAGCAACCAGAGCAAGTCCCCTTACAAGGAGAGGGTCGCGGTTTAATGACTAATGAAATAGACGACATAATGAAAAAATATGGATGGTATCTCGGAGCGATAGCCAGTGATGAAATTTACAAGTTGAAGCCCGGAAGCAGAAAGCGATACGGATTTATTATGAATTTGGACAATCACAAACAAGCGGGGTCTCATTGGATCGCCGTATGGATAAGTCTAGATAAAGACAGGAGTGTTGAAGTTTATGACCCATTAGCACTTTACGAGCCAACAGAAGATTTTCAACAACAAATGAAAAGACTAATTGACCAAAGTAATCCTGATAGTTATTTGTTAATGAAGGTCAATCAAGTAAAGCAACAATCAAACACCTCAGACACATGCGGATGGCATAGTATGAGGTTTTAATGGAGAGAGCGAAATGCAACAGATTTAAGTTTGCTAGCGGTTATACAGACCTTAAAGAAGAAGAAGCGGAAAAGTTAAAAGCACAGAATGGGTATGGTAATTTTGATACATTCATCTAAAATATGTATTAAAATAAAAGAATATAAAATAATATAAAAGAATATAAAAGAATATAAAACAATATGCCAGACTACAAGCAAGGAAAAATTTATGCTATCAGGTCTCACCAGACGGACGAAATTTATATCGGTTCTACGACTAGAACATTAGCAGTAAGAATGGCTAGCCATAGATGTGATTATAAAACACGAAAAAATAAAACAACATCCATTGAAATACTTAAACATGATGATGCTTACATAGAACTCATTGAATTATTTCCATGTGAAAGCAAAATAGAATTGAGTCGAAAGGAAGGGGAATATATTAGGAAAATGAATTGTGTTAATAAAAACATTGCTGGACGAACTGAGAAAGAATATAGAATTGAAGAAAAAGAAAAAGATAAAGAAACTCATAGAAAATACTATGAAAAAAATAAAACTAAAATATTGGAAAGAGTTAAAGCATATAGTACTGATAATAAAGAAAAGATTTCTGCTTACAAAAAAGAATGGAGCAAAAACAGAGATAAGGAAAAGGTAAAAGAATACTATAAAGCACACAAAGAAAATATTTCTGCTTACAAAAAAGAATGGTGTAAAGCAAATAGAGATAAAATAATTGAAAGGATGCGAAAAAAATATATATGTGAATGTGGTGCTTGCTTAACTCAAGTCAAAAAGAATAGACACGAAAAATCAAACAAACATATAAATTACATTAATAGTTATATAATTTTGAAGATGTCAAAAATTATTTGAATAATATATATGATGGAGTATAAAGGCGGTCGTGCAACAGGCATTTATTATATCAACAGCAAAAATAGGATAAATGGGACGGACTCCGATTTTATGTATGAGATATCAATGAAGGGGCTAGACAATCCAACTCACTGCAAAATTCTTCATATGTATGTGCCGAAATCGTATTACTCTGTGGCTTCACAATATAATACTTTTACATTATCCGAAGACGGGTATGATGCTTTAATTACAATACCTGAGGGAAACTACACAATGAACAACTTAAAAAGTAAACTATCTGAGATATTGACGGCAGAAAGTCCAAATGACTATACTTATGTTGTCTCAAGCAACAATACAAACACAGAAGCGGAGGATGGTAAATTAACATTCAGTGTTTCAAATAACGGAGGTATTCAACCGCGGTTTATATTTGATGCTGATACACGTATTCATGAGGTTATGGGATTTGATAGAAATTCAACATACTTCTTTGCTAATGATTTTATTAAATCGCCAAATGTGATTATTTTAACTGGTGAAAAGACTTTATACCTTCAATCGGACTTAGTTTGTGAAGGAGATAATCATGTGCTACAAGAAATATACACAGCCAACGAAATTCCATTTGGTGCCATTATATACGACGGAAGTGGGTCTGAGTATGGTAAGAAATTATCAACCAGTTCAAATAATGTATATAGGTTTTATCTTACAGACGAAAACGATCAGGCTATAAATCTTAATGGTTTGGGAGTTGTCATGACATTATTAATTTACAGAGAGACTAATTATTTTAATTTATTTACATCATTCTTCAATCTTTTGAAACAGAGATAAATAATTATTTTGGAATTATTTATTTATTTATTTTTTATTTTTGCTGAAAGATTTTTAAAATCTTTCTAATATATTCTGGTGAATTAGTTATTTCACAACTGCCAAAACCTAAAAACAAAATGCCAACTCAACACGGCGGAGAATCAGACTTTTCTAGAACCGACTACATCAGTGCTTCTTATCGTTTGAATAAACTAACTCCGCGAGAAGGTGCTGGAGCTATTACTGTTACTACCGCAGGAGGACAAGAAAGCAACTTTGACCTTATCAGCAGGCCATTTAACTTAGCCCGCTCTGTTTTGAGTTTTACTTATGCCCCACCAGCAATCGCTAACTGTAACAAATGCTATATGGATTGCTTGGCTCCTATTAGACAAATTCAACTTCAAAACCGTAGCGGTGTTTATCTGTGTGATGTAAATGAAGTTGGCAATTTTACAAAGATTGTTTGGAAGGCAGAGACTTCTATGAAAGACTTTCTGACACTTGAAAACCACGATAATGGAAGCGGTTCGGGATGTATGCTTCAAAAGTGTAATGATGATAGTAAGATTAATATTGACATTACCGAGAGAAAGGCGACTGTTCTTGATGCTAATGTTGATGTCGCCGCACTTCAAGCAGATATGGCCAATATGTTTAAACCTCCTTCAACTAATGCCCGCAGACACAATGATTTATTTATTGCTGCAGGAACTGGTGCTCCAAGCGTCGTCAATGTTGCTTACAACGAGCCTAAGTATTTCTCGGCTGGTTCTGCTACTTCTGCTGAGCCTTCTATCACTGTTAAGATTAATCTTGGTATGCTTTACAATACCATTTTTGCCCTTGATAAGACTATTATGTTTCCAGAGATTTTGAATATGCGGATTGTGTGGCAACAGACCCCTAAAATTTATTATTACAACGACGACCCCTTATCAACTGGTGGAGGAACTCTTGTTGCCGCCGCTGGTAATGTAACTGTTTCTAATCTTAACTTGTTCCTTGCGGTTGAGACTAATCCTGATGTCGTTCAATCAATTCAACAAAAGGTGGCGAGTCCTGAGGGTATGAGTTTTAATATTGATTATCCTTATGTTTATAAAAATTCCATTGCTCAATCCACTACACAGAACATTATTCTCCGCTTTGATAGGGGACATAGTAAAAGGTTGAAGAAAATTTATCACACACTCTTTCACAACACCGAAAACAAGAATACTGCTTATGATATCGATAACAGAGCAACTGCTAAGACTACTAGTTTCCACACCACTCTCGACGGGGCACGACTTCAAGAATTTGAAATATATCCCGCTAGTTTTGAAGATTATATATGCTTGAAACCTAAACTTGAAGGTTCTGTTTTGATGAATTCAAATGTATATCAATACAACTGGTTCTGGGTTGATACTTGTGATAATACCCGCCCGCTGTGGAGCAAAGACCAAAATGAAGTTAGTGGGCTTGATCTTTCCAATGAGAGACGATGGGAGTTCATTAGCACTACACAGAATAATGCTCATCAGCACGTAAGTGTAGCAATCACTCAGCGGGAGGTTCAGGTTAAGTCAAATATAATTTCCATTTCATAAACTGCCAAAACAAAAAATTAAAAAAATTTAGATTAATTTTTTTCATTCAATATAACACATTTGTTTTTGATGTAGTCAAAAACAAAAACAATGACTACACACCAACGAAATTTAATCGCACAAAATCCAGACGAAAAGTTTGTAAATCTCAAAGTTGGATATGATAGCAATATTGAAACCAATAGTATGAAAACTGCCTTCGGCAAAGCACTAACAAGCCAACTTAACGCCAGTTGTTCAGGAATTTTTTCCATACACCATTAATACACGAATATGGTCATTAACTCAGACAAATGCGAGTGTTTCTTTTAATAGTAATATGGCGGAATTAAAAATTCAAGCTAACAATACTTCAACTGCTATCCTAACAAGTAAAAGAATAATAAAATATCGGACTGGTATGGGAGTTGTCAGTCGCTTCACTGCTATATGGACAACTGATGACACAAAAGCCTATTATTCGTGTGTAGGAATTGGCGAAAGTGATTTTTCGAATGGTTTTTATTTTTATAAAACTAATGTTGGAATTAGTATTCTACAAGCCAAAGGAGTAACAACAACTTATATTCAACAAGCAAACTGGGATGACCCGTGTGATGGAACAAAAGATATGCCTTTTATTGATTGGAGAAAAGGAAATGTATTTGAAATTCAATTTCAATATTTAGGCTTTGGTGCTATAAGGTTTTCTATTGAAAATCCTACGACAGGAGAATTTCAATTAGTCCATACTATTAAGTATGCGAATGCCAACACAGGTGTAAGTCTAAGAAACACTACTTTACCATTTACCACACTAATGAGGAATGATGCTGCTATCGGAATTCAAACTCTTAAAACAGCAAGTGTTGGATTATTTATTGAAGGAAGTAATACAATAAACACAAGTATAACAAATGAAGTGGAAGGAAGTAAAGCAACCAACACAACTGAAAGCCCTATTATTAGTATCAGGAATAAAGCAACATTTGATGCGGGCGGTGCTAATTTAACAAATTATTCAAATGTTTATCCCACTTTGATAAGTATTACGAATGAAGATAGTAAGGCGTGTGTAGTAAGAATGGTCTTGAATGGAACACTAACTGGAGCAGGTTTTGCAGATGTTGATTCTAAGTATTCAATTGTAGATACTGATACAAAGGCGAGTGTCGTTGCCAACGGAACAACAATTTTTAAACTTTATGTAAATTCTCAATCAACTCAACAAATAAATCTTAGAAATTATGATATATATCTGTCTCCTAGTGATGTATTGACTTTTACACAGAAATCCGTTGGAACTGCCAATAATGGTTCAAATCTTAATGTTATCGCTAACTTCATAGAAGACCAGTGATATTTGTTTCAGACTACGTCTTCAACAAACATCGTAAACCATTAAAGTAAAAAATAAAAGCAAAAAAAATTTCATGGAAAACGATGTTTTATGAAACCGCGTAGCGGGTGAATAAAATATCAAATAATTTTTTTTATGTCATCAACATTTTGGCACCATGGCTGTTGAACTAACCATTCAAGGTATGGTTTATCAATTTTAGCTACATTTTCAATGTTTTTGTGTGCATATTTTCCATATTGAAGAACAACATCTTTCTTTAGTATACATCCTTCTTCTGTACACGTAGCATTCGCTATTTCTTCGCCAACATTAGTCTTGATTTCGGTAATTCCAGTCTCTCTCACAACAAGATCTGTTTCCTTAAATGGTGTGCTTGGTTCCTCCATTATAATTTTTGCTAGTGTAGCATCCAATGGAATAACTACTTTCACATTACATCCTTCGTCTGTTGCTTTCGCTGTGTCGTCGCGTGGTTTGAATTGTTCATAATAAGAAACAATGTCATGCTTAGTCTATTTAATCGTGGGTTTTTTTAATAGAAACATCAAGGTTCCATTTTTCAATTTCATTCAAGTAGTCCTGTTTGGTTGACAGGTCAGTCATTGATATATATATAAATTTTAAAAATCTTTTAGCAAAAATATCAAATATATTTTTTTACTTTACTTTTAATGTCAGTAAATTTCTCAAACCATGGCTGTTTCATAACTCATTCAAGATATGGTTTGTCAATGGTAGCAACATCTTGAATCTTCTTACCTTTATATTTACCAAATGGAAAAGTATCCTTTGGCTTTCCTTCTCTACTTTTTTCAATTGACTTAATTTCTTCATCAATTATCTGTTGCACATCTTTTACAGAAAAGAATTCCTTCTTCTTCTCAATTGAAAATTTTTCAAATTTTTCGCATAGTCTGGTGAGAGATGACATTGGTGTATATAAAATTTTCGTAGAAAATTATTATAACACACTAGTCTATATAGACTAGTGTTTATATAGACTGGTAAAAAATTTTATGGAAAAAATTAATTAATTGATATTTCATTCACAAATCTTCTTTTTTCAAAAGAATGTTCATAAAACATCGTTTTATTCTTTAATGGTGGACGATGTTTGAGAATAAGAGTGCGTAGCACGAAGTGAAATTCTCAAATATCAAAGCCGTAAGGGATACTATCATTTTCGTTGATAAACTCACGACCGCACCATCTTGTTTTATTAACTACTTTACAACATTCTTTTGGTGTTGTATGCTAAAGTGTTCAATATGTTGTTGTTTGCTGTTTCTGCTAGTATGTATTTTCTTCATTATAAAGTCTCTGGTATTAGTTAAACTTTCACCCTTATCCATTAATTCATAAGCGGTTGGATTTAACGTTTTCAAATCTAAACCTTTTCCTCTAAAGTGGAAATGAGTTTTACCTTTTTCTTCACCTTTCTTTACATACTCCAACATATATAATTTTGGTGATACCCATATTCCTCTTATTATTTTACAATCTGTTCCAAGGTCATCATCCATTCCGCCGATTGTTTTATCTCTAAATCTTTTAATTCATTCAATGTTTCTTACATGATTTTGAATGCTGTCTGTATCAGTATAATAATAATCTCTGTCGGGGTCGTTGTCTGGGTTGGCTTCGGTCATATACTTATACATAATTCGTCTGCTGTATGCTAGGATAAATGCTCCGTAGTGAGTAGGTTTTGTAATTCTTTCTTCTTTTTCTTGCTCATCTCTTGGAATACCGCTGATTAACTATAATTCTCCATTTGCATCTTCAAACTTTTCAATATCAGTTATCACATGTTTAGCCTAAATTTTC
This sequence comes from Paulinella micropora, assembly GCA_019918135.1. Taxonomy (NCBI): domain Eukaryota; phylum Cercozoa; class Imbricatea; order Euglyphida; family Paulinellidae; genus Paulinella; species Paulinella micropora. The sequence continues at coordinate 121,988 of WBZZ01000691.1, forward strand.
AAATACTCATGATTTTTTGTTATGTATTTACTCACGGTGTTTATTTGTCTCTGAATGATCTTACCGTATAAAGCATTCATAAATAACTTTGCTAATAAATACTGCGGTGTGCCTTTCTTTGAATTTTGTTTTTTCTTGAATAAGTCCGAAATATATTCTTTAAATACTGGTTCAGCTTCTTCAGTGCAATATCCACGAATGATTTTGACTTCATAGCATAGTTCAATCATATCTTCAATATCAACAGATGTAAGCCATTGGTCATTCATATCTCTTAATTCCCATTTTAAGCAACCTTTGTTATCTCTATATGGAACCCGTGGGTGTAATAGATTTTTTGGAGATTTGTAATCGACATTATATATACCAAGTTTGCATTTCATTTCACCTCCACATTCCTTTATTTCACCAGTCATAAATAGTTCAAGCATTGCCGTTGGATAAAGTGAGACTACATCAGCATCAATGAGATAATCTACAACCTCATCAAAGTCGATTTCACCATTCACATATTTTTGATATTGCTCTGAAATAAATAGTCTTTTGCTTGGATAAGTTCTAGCACCATATACAGCCTTTCTAAAATCTTTTTCTTGTTTTAAATTTGGTAGTTTAATAACATATTTATTATCTTCTTTTTCCATAAATTCCAAGTTAGAGACGAAGTAGATATATAAGCAGTTAAGTTAGTTTTATGTTCTTCATATATTTGATTGTTTAGTTTGTCGTGTAGTTCCTTTAGTCCCATAATATCTTTTTCTAAGTATGTTAAACATTAGTTTTTTGCTTTGTCATCAATCTCTTCCCATCGTTTCGCCTTGTCATGGTCAAAGTTTCCTTTTAACACATTACATCCAAGTGTTTCAAGGTTCTTTTTTAGACTTCCCTCAGTGTGCTTACATAAATCCCAGAATTTTATGTTTTTATATTCTAATGAGATAACAGCACCATTATTCATGAAGGTTGCATTTTTTATTCTTCTTTTGATAAATTCTTTTTGTAAGTAGTAGTGGTCAAACTTACTTCAGTTAAAAGCATTAACATATAATTTCGCTTTTGGTTTCCTTTTTGATAAATCGTCCGCATATTCAAAAATTATATCAAGTAATTTAGGAATACATTCATCGCTTGCTACATATTTAAATCCGATATCCGCAATGGTATAGCCTGCTATGTACGGTGTGTGTAATTCGTATTCATTTGTAAAAGTCTCTAAGTCATAATGAAATACTTCATCTTGATTATTATACTTAGCATCTTCAAATCTAGCAAATAAAAACCTTACATGATTTTCTTTTCCTCTTAATTTAGCCTTTGCATATGAAACTCTTTTATTATTACAAGTGTGCTTATTAAAATAAGTTGAAAAGCAATCTGGACACTTATTGTTGTTTCTTTTTATGAAACATATATAATGTCATTTGAGTAGATAACAAAGCACATCTGCGGTTATTAAAGTGTCTCCAAAGTTTTTGAATGTCTGTTTGCTTGTTGCATCAGTTAATTCGAAATACTTACCTTCAATACAATATTTTTTTAAGATTTCAAAGCCGACTGATAAAGGTATCGGAGTATTAGGCTCAAGTTTGAATTCTTGTCTAATATCATTACATACTTTTTTACTGAGTTTTGATTTACCTTTCATCGGTAAATTTAGTATGTTTTTAACGACATGAAAGAAGCAATTATTATCTTTGCTTCTCTGATTAATATGTATTCCTTCTGGTGTTTTTTTTTCATCACTTCCTGTATCATTACACCCGCCTCCATCTTCTTGGATAATTTGAATAGTTATATGTTGAATAATTCTTTCATATCCATTCGCACTGGCTTCAAGATTTTGTTCGTTGTATAGATATATATCATGAAACAAATCATCTATATCTTTTAATTTAACTGAGTTAAAAGTTTTCCACTTGTGAAACTTACTATCATCAGCATCTGTTATATACACAAACTTAACATGAAGACTTGCTTCGTTTGTCAGACTTCTATTTTTGGCGTCCTTAACTGCTCTCATAATTGATATTTCAATCGCATCCATATCATAGAAGTTAATGTCAAGGTCTTTAAAAGGATACTTATATCCATTTATACATTTGTTTTTTATTTGTCTTAGTTCTACAAGTTTTACCTCACGCTTCTTCGCTTCCCTTGTCTTAGTTTCCCTTAAGTTCGCCCTTGCCTTCACTAATTCTACATTTTCCTTCGTTGGTCTGGGCGGTAAAGGTGGTGGCATACTTTTTTATATCAAAGCGGATATAAAAATTATAAATAATAATAATAAATTATCTGTTATATTATATATAATAATATCTTATATTTAAATAGAAATTCATTTCAATGCATCCTCCATCCTTTTCAACTTAAGTAATGCTTGCTTTACTTCATCTCTTTTTTTCTTTCTTCTTTCCGCTATTATTTCTTTGTTTTGATTGTAATACTCCATCGACTTCTGTGTCTTTCTGGGTCTTTTTGAATAAATTCTCTCGCCTTTCTCCGTAAGGCTTCCTTTTTCTCTTCTGGTGTTTTGTATATCGGTTTTCTACCCATCTTTGTGTATATATAATAAAAAAATCATCTTTAATATATATTAAATATTGTTTGTTTGTATCAAGGGATAGTAATTTCAATTCCATAATGTTTTCCTGTCCCTCCTCCCTTTAATCTTTAGAGTTTCTGCTAAATGCTTCCTGATATATCCGAGTTGCTTTCCGCTTTCTGTTTCAACCTTTATCGCATTTTTATCAAATTTGTTTTCTGGCTGGTGTTGAATAAAAACTTTTTCACCTCGTCCTATGGGTTTAAGATAAGAAATATTATCTTGTCTCCCATCAAATGAAACACCCACAACTCTGGTCGTCGACATATTATAGAAACTTTTAGAAAAAGTTTCACAAAACCTGTTTGCTCAAAGATTTTCAAAATCTTTGTTAGTCCCATATATGTGCAGACTGCGTTGTGCCATGGAGTGCCAAGTAGCGTGTTCGAACAATGCTCATGAATGGAAGCATCTTTCGGCCATATACGTTTCCAATTCGTTCGTCAATTTCCCGCCCTTTTGAGTTTCTTTTGTGTTACGAGTTCTTGCAGATGCAACTATTGCTTCCTGTGTACTACCGTCGTGTCGTGTTACCTGCGTCAGGAACCAAGCACCAACCAAAATGCCCCCCTGCTTTCGTGTGTTCTACTGCATGGTCTTTCTTTTTGCCACTCTAGACCCGCATTTGCTCTAGACCCGCATTTGTCGTTCCTTGGATGAGTCCTCCTTTTCTCCGCCGAGAGCATCCTGATTGTGCACACCCGCGCAGTCAGTAACTACTCCCAACTTGTGAAGCTTCCTTTCTTGATGGTTTGCGATGCGTGTTTCTTTTTCGGGTCGCTGCATTATGGACTACGCTGTTTCCTGTTTTTCCTTTCTTCTCCGTTTTGTTTTCCTCTCCAGTTCCGCTTTCCTAGTTAGAAGTGAGATCTACGCGACAGAGCCACGATCGATAGCCCCACAGCGATGTGGATGTGTTCCTACTCTGGTCGTCTGCATGGGTTCTATGTCCCCTACTTGATTCCTTTATCGTTTCCTTCTTTCTTGTGTTCCGCATTGTCCCTTCTGCGTTCCTGTCGTGTCGTGTCCTGAAGCAAGATCACCCCCATCTGAGTCGCCAACCAACATGTCCCCCTACTTTTTTCGTGTGTTCTACTGCATGGTCTTTCTTTTTGCCGCTCCATACCCGCATGTGTCGTTTCTTGGATTTTCCCTCCTTCTTTTCTCGCGCCTGCGCTCTTGGCAAGTGTTTTTCTGCAGTCCCCCAAGTCCAGAGAGCATCCTGCGCTGATAAGCAAGTTGAGAGTATGTACCCCCGCGCAGTCAGTAACTATTCCCAACTTGTGTTGCTTCCTTTCGTGATGGTATTCCCACGATGCATAGATGTTTCCTGTCTACTGACCCCTTCTGCTACGGTGTGCCAAGCTTCAACATCAGCCAACACCAACAACCAGTCTGCTATTTCCGTGTTTCTTTTTCGGGTGGCTGCATTATGGACTACGCTGTTTCGTTTGCGAGCTGTTTCTTCCCTGCTTTCCTTTCTTCTCTGTTTTCCTCTCCAGTTCCGCTTTCCTAGTTAGAAGTGAGATACCACGCAACAGAGCCACGATCGATAGCCCCACAACGATGAGCATGCCTACTCTGGTCTTCTGCATAGGTTCTATGTCCCCTACTTTATTCTTTATTGTTTCCTTCTCTCTTGTGTTCCGCATTATCCCTTGTGCGTTCCTGTCGTGTCGTGTCCTGAAGCAAGATCACCCTACCTGCGTCGCCAGCAACCAAGCAACCCACCATGTCCCCCTGCTTTTTTCGTGTGTTCTACTACATGGTCTTTCTTTTTGCCGCTCCATACCCGCATGTGTCGTTCCTTCGATGAGCCCTCCTTTTTGTCTCGCGCCTGCGCTCTTGGCAAGTGTTGTTTTTCTGCAGTCCCCAAGCCCCAGGCAGTTTCATTTGCGAGCTGTTTCGTTTGCGAGCTGTTTCTTCCCTGCTTTCCTTCTCTGTTTTGTTTTCCTCTCCAGTTCCGCTCTCCTAGTTAGAAGTGATATCTACGCGACAGAGCCACGATCGATAGCCCCACAACGATGTGGATGTGTTCCTACTCTGGTCTTCTGCATGGGTTCTATGTCCCCCACTTTATTCCTTTATGTTTCCTTCTCTCTCTTGTGTTCCGCATTGCCCCTTCTGCGTTCCTCGTGTCGTGTCCTGAAGCAAGATTACCCTACCTGCGTCGCCAGCAACCAAGCAACCCACCAACATGTCCCCCTGCTTTTTCGTGCGTTCTACTTACTTGCCTTTCTTTTTGCCGCTCCAAGCTTCAACATCAACCAACACCAACAACCAGTCTGCATTTCCGGTTTCTTTTTCGGGTGGCTGCATTGTGGACTACGCTGTTTCGTTTTCGAGCTGTTTCTTCCCTGCTTTCCTTTCTTCTCTGTTTTGTTTTCCTCTCCAGTTCCGCTTTTCCTAGTTAGAAGTGAGATCTACGCGACGGAGCCACGATCGATAGCCCCACAACGATGTGGATGTGTTCCTACTCTGGTCTTCTGTATGGGTTCTATGTCCCCTTCTTTTTTCTTTATTGTTTCCTTCTGTCTTGTGTTCCGCATTGTCCCTTCTGCGTACTGTCGTGTCGTGTCCAGCAAGATTACCCTACCTGCGTCGCCAGCAACCAAGCAACCAACCAACATGTCCCCCTACGTATACTTTTTCGTGTGTTCTTTTACTGCATGTTCTTTCGTTTTGCCGCTCCATACCCGCATATGTCGTTTCCTGTCTACTGACCCCTTCTGCTACGGTGTGCCAAGCTTCAACATCAACGAACACCAACAATATCCAGTCTGCTATGTTTCTTTTTCGGGTCGCTGCATTATGGACTACGCTATTTCTCGGGTCGCTGCATTATGGTCTACGCTATTTCGTTTGCGAGCCGTTTCTTCCCTGCTTTCCTTTCTTCTCTGTTTTCCTCTCCAGTTCCGCTTTTCCTAGTTAGAAGTGAGATACCACGCGACAGAGCCACGATCGATAGCCCCACAACGATGAGCATGTGTTCCTACTCTGGTCTTCTGCATGGGTTCTATGTCCCCTACTTTATTCTGAATTGTTTCCTTCTGTCTTGTGTTCCGGATTGTCCCTTCTGCGTTCCTGTCATGTCGTGTCCTGAAGCAAGATTACCCTACCTGCGTCGCCAGCAACCAAGCAACCAACCATGTCCACCCTACTTTTTCGTGTGTTACTACATGGTCTTTCTTTTTGCCGCACCATACCCGCATGTGTCGTTCCTTGGCTGAGCCCTCCTTCTTGTCTCGCGCCTGCGCTCTTGGCAAGTGTGTTTTTCTGCAGTCCCCCCAAGTCCAGAGAGCATCCTGATAGCCTGATAAGCAGGTTTAGAGAATGTACCCCCGCGTAGTCAGCAACTACTCCCAACTTGTGTAGCTTCCTTTCTTGATGGTATTCTCACGATGCATAGATGTTTCCTGTCTACTGACCCCTTCTGCTACGGTGTGCCAAACTTCAACATCAACCAACACCAACAATAACCAGTCTGCTATGTTTCTTTTTCGGGTCGCTGCATTATGGACTACGCTGTTTCGTTTGCCAGCTGTTTCCTCCCTGCCCTGATAGCGCTGATAAGCAGTTTAGAGTATGTACCCCCGCGCAGTCAGTAACTACTCCCAACTTGTGTAGCTTCCTTTAGTGATGGTATTCCCACGATGCATAGATGCTTCCTGTCTACTGACCCCTTCTGCTACGGTGTGCCAAGCTTCAACGTCAACCAACATCAACAACGAGTCTGCTATGTTTTCGGTTCGCTGCATTTTGGACTACGCTGTTTCGTTTGCGAGCTGTTTCTTACCTACTTTCTTTTCTTCTCTGTTTTGTTTACCTCTCCAGTTCCGCTTTCCTAGTTAGAAGTGAGATCTACGCGACAGAGCCACGATCGATAGCCCCACAACGATGTGGATGTGTTCCTACTCTGGTCTTCTGCATGGGTTCTATGTCCCCTACTTCATTCCTTTATTGTTTCCTTCTTTATTGTGTTCCGCATTGTCCCTTCTGCGTTCCTGTCGTGTCGTGTCCTGAAGCAAGATCACCCCTATCTGAGTCGCCAACCAACATGTCCCCCTACTTTTTTCGTGTGTTCTACTGCATGGTCTTTCTTTTTGCCGCTCCATACCCGCATGTGTCGTTTCTTGGATTTTCCCTCCTTCTTTTCTCGCGCCTGCGCTCTTGGCAAGTGTTTTTCTGCAGTCCCCCAAGTCCAGAGAGCATCCTGCGCTGATAAGCAAGTTGAGAGTATGTACCCCCGCGCAGTCAGTAACTATTCCCAACTTGTGTTGCTTCCTTTCGTGATGGTATTCCCACGATGCATAGATGCTTCCTGTCTACTGACCCCTTCTGCTACGGTGTGCCAAGCTTCAACATCAGCCAACACCAACAACCAGTCTGCTATTTCCGTGTTTCTTTTTCGGGTGGCTGCATTATGGACTACGCTGTTTCGTTTGCGAGCTGTTTCTTCCTGATTTCCTTTCTTCTCTGTTTTCCTCTCCAGTTCCGCTTTCCTAGTTAGAAGTGAGATACCACGCAACAGAGCCACGATCGATAGCCCCACAACGATGAGCATGCCTACTCTGGTCTTCTGCATGGGTTCTATGTCCCCTACTTTATTCTTTATTGTTTCCTTCTCTCTTGTGTTCCGCATTATCCCTTGTGCGTTCCTGTCGTGTCGTGTCCTGAAGCAAGATCACCCTACCTGCGTCGCCAGCAACCAAGCAACCCACCATGTCCCCCTGCTTTTTTCGTGTGTTCTACTACATGGTCTTTCTTTTTGCCGCTCCATACCCGCATGTGTCGTTCCTTCGATGAGCCCTCCTTTTTGTCTCGCGCCTGCGCTCTTGGCAAGTGTTGTTTTTCTGCAGTCCCCAAGCCCCAGGCAGTTTCATTTGCGAGCTGTTTCGTTTGCGAGCTGTTTCTTCCCTGCTTTCCTTCTCTGTTTTGTTTTCCTCTCCAGTTCCGCTCTCCTAGTTAGAAGTGATATCTACGCGACAGAGCCACGATCGATAGCCCCACAACGATGTGGATGTGTTCCTACTCTGGTCTTCTGCATGGGTTCTATGTCCCCCACTTTATTCCTTTATGTTTCCTTCTCTCTCTTGTGTTCCGCATTGCCCCTTCTGCGTTCCTCGTGTCGTGTCCTGAAGCAAGATTACCCTACCTGCGTCGCCAGCAACCAAGCAACCCACCAACATGTCCCCCTGCTTTTTCGTGCGTTCTACTTACTTGCCTTTCTTTTTGCCGCTCCAAGCTTCAACATCAACCAACACCAACAACCAGTCTGCATTTCCGGTTTCTTTTTCGGGTGGCTGCATTGTGGACTACGCTGTTTCGTTTTCGAGCTGTTTCTTCCCTGCTTTCCTTTCTTCTCTGTTTTGTTTTCCTCTCCAGTTCCGCTTTTCCTAGTTAGAAGTGAGATCTACGCGACGGAGCCACGATCGATAGCCCCACAACGATGTGGATGTGTTCCTACTCTGGTCTTCTGTATGGGTTCTATGTCCCCTTCTTTTTTCTTTATTGTTTCCTTCTGTCTTGTGTTCCGCATTGTCCCTTCTGCGTACTGTCGTGTCGTGTCCAGCAAGATTACCCTACCTGCGTCGCCAGCAACCAAGCAACCAACCAACATGTCCCCCTACGTATACTTTTTCGTGTGTTCTTTTACTGCATGTTCTTTCGTTTTGCCGCTCCATACCCGCATATGTCGTTTCCTGTCTACTGACCCCTTCTGCTACGGTGTGCCAAGCTTCAACATCAACGAACACCAACAATATCCAGTCTGCTATGTTTCTTTTTCGGGTCGCTGCATTATGGACTACGCTATTTCTCGGGTCGCTGCATTATGGTCTACGCTATTTCGTTTGCGAGCCGTTTCTTCCCTGCTTTCCTTTCTTCTCTGTTTTCCTCTCCAGTTCCGCTTTTCCTAGTTAGAAGTGAGATACCACGCGACAGAGCCACGATCGATAGCCCCACAACGATGAGCATGTGTTCCTACTCTGGTCTTCTGCATGGGTTCTATGTCCCCTACTTTATTCTGAATTGTTTCCTTCTGTCTTGTGTTCCGGATTGTCCCTTCTGCGTTCCTGTCATGTCGTGTCCTGAAGCAAGATTACCCTACCTGCGTCGCCAGCAACCAAGCAACCAACCATGTCCACCCTACTTTTTCGTGTGTTACTACATGGTCTTTCTTTTTGCCGCACCATACCCGCATGTGTCGTTCCTTGGCTGAGCCCTCCTTCTTGTCTCGCGCCTGCGCTCTTGGCAAGTGTGTTTTTCTGCAGTCCCCCCAAGTCCAGAGAGCATCCTGATAGCCTGATAAGCAGGTTTAGAGAATGTACCCCCGCGTAGTCAGCAACTACTCCCAACTTGTGTAGCTTCCTTTCTTGATGGTATTCTCACGATGCATAGATGTTTCCTGTCTACTGACCCCTTCTGCTACGGTGTGCCAAACTTCAACATCAACCAACACCAACAATAACCAGTCTGCTATGTTTCTTTTTCGGGTCGCTGCATTATGGACTACGCTGTTTCGTTTGCCAGCTGTTTCCTCCCTGCCCTGATAGCGCTGATAAGCAGTTTAGAGTATGTACCCCCGCGCAGTCAGTAACTACTCCCAACTTGTGTAGCTTCCTTTAGTGATGGTATTCCCACGATGCATAGATGCTTCCTGTCTACTGACCCCTTCTGCTACGGTGTGCCAAGCTTCAACGTCAACCAACATCAACAACGAGTCTGCTATGTTTTCGGTTCGCTGCATTTTGGACTACGCTGTTTCGTTTGCGAGCTGTTTCTTACCTACTTTCTTTTCTTCTCTGTTTTGTTTACCTCTCCAGTTCCGCTTTCCTAGTTAGAAGTGAGATCTACGCGACAGAGCCACGATCGATAGCCCCACAACGATGTGGATGTGTTCCTACTCTGGTCTTCTGCATGGGTTCTATGTCCCCTACTTCATTCCTTTATTGTTTCCTTCTTTATTGTGTTCCGCATTGTCCCTTCTGCGTTCCTGTCGTGTCGTGTCCTGAAGCAAGATCACCCCTATCTGAGTCGCCAACCAACATGTCCCCCTACTTTTTTCGTGTGTTCTACTGCATGGTCTTTCTTTTTGCCGCTCCATACCCGCATGTGTCGTTTCTTGGATTTTCCCTCCTTCTTTTCTCGCGCCTGCGCTCTTGGCAAGTGTTTTTCTGCAGTCCCCCAAGTCCAGAGAGCATCCTGCGCTGATAAGCAAGTTGAGAGTATGTACCCCCGCGCAGTCAGTAACTATTCCCAACTTGTGTTGCTTCCTTTCGTGATGGTATTCCCACGATGCATAGATGCTTCCTGTCTACTGACCCCTTCTGCTACGGTGTGCCAAGCTTCAACATCAGCCAACACCAACAACCAGTCTGCTATTTCCGTGGTTCTTTTTCGGGTGGCTGCATTATGGACTACGCTGTTTCGTTTGCGAGCTGTTTCTTCCCTGCTTTCCTTTCTTCTCTGTTTTCCTCTCCAGTTCCGCTTTCCTAGTTAGAAGTGAGATACCACGCAACAGAGCCACGATCGATAGCCCCACAACGATGAGCATGCCTACTCTGGTCTTCTGCATGGGTTCTATGTCCCCTACTTTATTCTTTATTGTTTCCTTCTCTCTTGTGTTCCGCATTATCCCTTGTGCGTTCCTGTCGTGTCGTGTCCTGAAGCAAGATCACCCTACCTGCGTCGCCAGCAACCAAGCAACCCACCATGTCCCCCTGCTTTTTTCGTGTGTTCTACTACATGGTCTTTCTTTTTGCCGCTCCACACCCGCATGTGTCGTTCCTTGGATGAGCCCTCCTTTTTGTCTCGCGCCTGCGCTCTTGGCAAGTGTTGTTTTTCTGCAGTCCCCAAGCCCCAGATAGCGCTGATAAGCAAGTTTAGAGTATGTATCCCCGCGCAGTCAGTAATGATGGTTTTCCCACGATGCATAGATGTTTCCTGTCTACTGACCCCTTCTGCTACGGTGTGCCAAGCTTCAACGTCAACCAACATCAACCAGTCTGTTATTTTTTCTGGTCGCTGCATTATGACTACGCTGTTTCGTTTGCGAGCTGTTTCTTCCCTGCTTTCCTTTTCTGTTTTGTTTTCCTCTCCAGTTCCGCTCTCCTAGTTAGAAGTGATATCTACGCGACAGAGCCACGATCGATAGCCCCACAACGATGTGGATGTGTTCCTACTCTGGTCTTCTGCATGGGTTCTATGTCCCCCACTTTATTCCTTTATGTTTCCTTCTGTCTTGTGTTCTGCATTGTCCCTTCTGCGTTCCTGTCGTGTCGTGTCCTGAAGCAAGATTACCCTACCTGCGTCGCCAGCAACCAAGCAACCCACCACCATGTCCCCCTGCTTTTTCGTGCGTTCTACTTACTTGCCTTTCTTTTTGCCGCTCCATACCCGCATGTGTCGTTCCTTGGATGAGCCCTCCTTTTCTCGCGCTTGCGCTCTTGGCAAGTGTGTTTTTCTGCAGTCCCCCCAAGTCCAGAGATCATCCTGATAGCGCTGATAAGCAAGTTGAGAGTATGTACCCCCGCGCAGTCAGTAACTATTCCCAACTTGTGTAGCTTCCTTTCTTGGTGGTATTCCCACGATGCATAGATGTTTCCTGTTTACTGACCCCTTCTTCTACTGTGTGCCAAGTTAAGCTTCAACATCAACCAACACCAACGACCAGTCTGCTATTTCCGTGGTTCTTTTTCGGGTGGCTGCATTATGGACTACGCTGTTTCGTTTTCGAGCTGTTCCCTGCTTTCGTTTCTTCTCTGTTTTGTTTCCCTCTCCAGTTCCGCTTTTCCTAGCTAGAAGTGAGATACTACGCGACAGCCACGATCGATAACCCCACAACGATGTGGATGTGTTCCTACTCTGGTCTTCTGCATGGGTTCTATGTCTCCTACTTTATTCTTTGTTTCCTTCTCTCTTGTGTTCCGCACTGTCCCTTGTGCGTTCCTGTCGTGTCGTGTCCTGAAGCAAGATTACCCTACCTGCGTCGCCAACGACCAAGCAACCAGCCAACATGTCCCCCTACGTAAAATTTTTCGTGTGTTCTACTTACTTGCCTTTCTTTTTGCCGCACCATACCCGCATGTGTCGTTCGTTGGATGAGCCCTCCGTCTCGCGCCTGCGCTCTTGGCAAGTGTGTTTTTCTGCAGTCCCCCCAAGTCCCAGAGAGCATCCTGATAGCGCTGATAAGCAAGTTTGGAGTATGTAGCCCCGCGCAGTCAGTCTAACTACTCCCAACTTGTGTAGCTTCCTTTTTTGATGGTTTTCCCACGATGCCTAGATGTTTCCTGTCTACTGAATGGTGTGCCCAGCTTCAACATCAACCAACACCAACAACCAGTCTGCTATTTCCGGTTTCTTTTTCGGGTGGCTGCATTGTGGACTACGCTGTTTCGTTTTCGAGCTGTTTCTTCCCTGCTTTCCTTTCTTCTCTGTTTTGTTTTCCTCTCCAGTTCCGCTTTTCCTAGTTAGAAGTGAGATCTACGCGACGGAGCCACGATCGATAGCCCCACAACGATGTGGATGTGTTCCTACTCTGGTCTTCTGTATGGGTTCTATGTCCCCTTCTTTTTTCTTTATTGTTTCCTTCTGTCTTGTGTTCCGCATTGTCCCTTCTGCGTACTGTCGTGTCGTGTCCAGCAAGATTACCCTACCTGCGTCGCCAGCAACCAAGCAACCAACCAACATGTCCCCCTACGTATACTTTTTCGTGTGTTCTTTTACTGCATGTTCTTTCGTTTTGCCGCTCCATACCCGCATATGTCGTTTCCTGTCTACTGACCCCTTCTGCTACGGTGTGCCAAGCTTCAACATCAACGAACACCAACAATATCCAGTCTGCTATGTTTCTTTTTCGGGTCGCTGCATTATGGACTACGCTATTTCTCGGGTCGCTGCATTATGGTCTACGCTATTTCGTTTGCGAGCCGTTTCTTCCCTGCTTTCCTTTCTTCTCTGTTTTCCTCTCCAGTTCCGCTTTTCCTAGTTAGAAGTGAGATACCACGCGACAGAGCCACGATCGATAGCCCCACAACGATGAGCATGTGTTCCTACTCTGGTCTTCTGCATGGGTTCTATGTCCCCTACTTTATTCTGAATTGTTTCCTTCTGTCTTGTGTTCCGGATTGTCCCTTCTGCGTTCCTGTCATGTCGTGTCCTGAAGCAAGATTACCCTACCTGCGTCGCCAGCAACCAAGCAACCAACCATGTCCACCCTACTTTTTCGTGTGTTACTACATGGTCTTTCTTTTTGCCGCACCATACCCGCATGTGTCGTTCCTTGGCTGAGCCCTCCTTCTTGTCTCGCGCCTGCGCTCTTGGCAAGTGTGTTTTTCTGCAGTCCCCCCAAGTCCAGAGAGCATCCTGATAGCCTGATAAGCAGGTTTAGAGAATGTACCCCCGCGTAGTCAGCAACTACTCCCAACTTGTGTAGCTTCCTTTCTTGATGGTATTCTCACGATGCATAGATGTTTCCTGTCTACTGACCCCTTCTGCTACGGTGTGCCAAACTTCAACATCAACCAACACCAACAATAACCAGTCTGCTATGTTTCTTTTTCGGGTCGCTGCATTATGGACTACGCTGTTTCGTTTGCCAGCTGTTTCCTCCCTGCCCTGATAGCGCTGATAAGCAGTTTAGAGTATGTACCCCCGCGCAGTCAGTAACTACTCCCAACTTGTGTAGCTTCCTTTAGTGATGGTATTCCCACGATGCATAGATGCTTCCTGTCTACTGACCCCTTCTGCTACGGTGTGCCAAGCTTCAACGTCAACCAACATCAACAACGAGTCTGCTATGTTTTCGGTTCGCTGCATTTTGGACTACGCTGTTTCGTTTGCGAGCTGTTTCTTACCTACTTTCTTTTCTTCTCTGTTTTGTTTACCTCTCCAGTTCCGCTTTCCTAGTTAGAAGTGAGATCTACGCGACAGAGCCACGATCGATAGCCCCACAACGATGTGGATGTGTTCCTACTCTGGTCTTCTGCATGGGTTCTATGTCCCCTACTTCATTCCTTTATTGTTTCCTTCTTTATTGTGTTCCGCATTGTCCCTTCTGCGTTCCTGTCGTGTCGTGTCCTGAAGCAAGATCACCCCTATCTGAGTCGCCAACCAACATGTCCCCCTACTTTTTTCGTGTGTTCTACTGCATGGTCTTTCTTTTTGCCGCTCCATACCCGCATGTGTCGTTTCTTGGATTTTCCCTCCTTCTTTTCTCGCGCCTGCGCTCTTGGCAAGTGTTTTTCTGCAGTCCCCCAAGTCCAGAGAGCATCCTGCGCTGATAAGCAAGTTGAGAGTATGTACCCCCGCGCAGTCAGTAACTATTCCCAACTTGTGTTGCTTCCTTTCGTGATGGTATTCCCACGATGCATAGATGCTTCCTGTCTAATGACCCCTTCTGCTACGGTGTGCCAAGCTTCAACATCAGCCAACACCAACAACCAGTCTGCTATTTCCGTGTTTCTTTTTCGGGTGGCTGCATTATGGACTACGCTGTTTCGTTTGCGAGCTGTTTCTTCCTGATTTCCTTTCTTCTCTGTTTTCCTCTCCAGTTCCGCTTTCCTAGTTAGAAGTGAGATACCACGCAACAGAGCCACGATCGATAGCCCCACAACGATGAGCATGCCTACTCTGGTCTTCTGCATGGGTTCTATGTCCCCTACTTTATTCTTTATTGTTTCCTTCTCTCTTGTGTTCCGCATTATCCCTTGTGCGTTCCTGTCGTGTCGTGTCCTGAAGCAAGATCACCCTACCTGCGTCGCCAGCAACCAAGCAACCCACCATGTCCCCCTGCTTTTTTCGTGTGTTCTACTACATGGTCTTTCTTTTTGCCGCTCCATACCCGCATGTGTCGTTCCTTCGATGAGCCCTCCTTTTTGTCTCGCGCCTGCGCTCTTGGCAAGTGTTGTTTTTCTGCAGTCCCCAAGCCCCAGGCAGTTTCATTTGCGAGCTGTTTCGTTTGCGAGCTGTTTCTTCCCTGCTTTCCTTCTCTGTTTTGTTTTCCTCTCCAGTTCCGCTCTCCTAGTTAGAAGTGATATCTACGCGACAGAGCCACGATCGATAGCCCCACAACGATGTGGATGTGTTCCTACTCTGGTCTTCTGCATGGGTTCTATGTCCCCCACTTTATTCCTTTATGTTTCCTTCTCTCTCTTGTGTTCCGCATTGCCCCTTCTGCGTTCCTCGTGTCGTGTCCTGAAGCAAGATTACCCTACCTGCGTCGCCAGCAACCAAGCAACCCACCAACATGTCCCCCTGCTTTTTCGTGCGTTCTACTTACTTGCCTTTCTTTTTGCCGCTCCAAGCTTCAACATCAACCAACACCAACAACCAGTCTGCATTTCCGGTTTCTTTTTCGGGTGGCTGCATTGTGGACTACGCTGTTTCGTTTTCGAGCTGTTTCTTCCCTGCTTTCCTTTCTTCTCTGTTTTGTTTTCCTCTCCAGTTCCGCTTTTCCTAGTTAGAAGTGAGATCTACGCGACGGAGCCACGATCGATAGCCCCACAACGATGTGGATGTGTTCCTACTCTGGTCTTCTGTATGGGTTCTATGTCCCCTTCTTTTTTCTTTATTGTTTCCTTCTGTCTTGTGTTCCGCATTGTCCCTTCTGCGTACTGTCGTGTCGTGTCCAGCAAGATTACCCTACCTGCGTCGCCAGCAACCAAGCAACCAACCAACATGTCCCCCTACGTATACTTTTTCGTGTGTTCTTTTACTGCATGTTCTTTCGTTTTGCCGCTCCATACCCGCATATGTCGTTTCCTGTCTACTGACCCCTTCTGCTACGGTGTGCCAAGCTTCAACATCAACGAACACCAACAATATCCAGTCTGCTATGTTTCTTTTTCGGGTCGCTGCATTATGGACTACGCTATTTCTCGGGTCGCTGCATTATGGTCTACGCTATTTCGTTTGCGAGCCGTTTCTTCCCTGCTTTCCTTTCTTCTCTGTTTTCCTCTCCAGTTCCGCTTTTCCTAGTTAGAAGTGAGATACCACGCGACAGAGCCACGATCGATAGCCCCACAACGATGAGCATGTGTTCCTACTCTGGTCTTCTGCATGGGTTCTATGTCCCCTACTTTATTCTGAATTGTTTCCTTCTGTCTTGTGTTCCGGATTGTCCCTTCTGCGTTCCTGTCATGTCGTGTCCTGAAGCAAGATTACCCTACCTGCGTCGCCAGCAACCAAGCAACCAACCATGTCCACCCTACTTTTTCGTGTGTTACTACATGGTCTTTCTTTTTGCCGCACCATACCCGCATGTGTCGTTCCTTGGCTGAGCCCTCCTTCTTGTCTCGCGCCTGCGCTCTTGGCAAGTGTGTTTTTCTGCAGTCCCCCCAAGTCCAGAGAGCATCCTGATAGCCTGATAAGCAGGTTTAGAGAATGTACCCCCGCGTAGTCAGCAACTACTCCCAACTTGTGTAGCTTCCTTTCTTGATGGTATTCTCACGATGCATAGATGTTTCCTGTCTACTGACCCCTTCTGCTACGGTGTGCCAAACTTCAACATCAACCAACACCAACAATAACCAGTCTGCTATGTTTCTTTTTCGGGTCGCTGCATTATGGACTACGCTGTTTCGTTTGCCAGCTGTTTCCTCCCTGCCCTGATAGCGCTGATAAGCAGTTTAGAGTATGTACCCCCGCGCAGTCAGTAACTACTCCCAACTTGTGTAGCTTCCTTTAGTGATGGTATTCCCACGATGCATAGATGCTTCCTGTCTACTGACCCCTTCTGCTACGGTGTGCCAAGCTTCAACGTCAACCAACATCAACAACGAGTCTGCTATGTTTTCGGTTCGCTGCATTTTGGACTACGCTGTTTCGTTTGCGAGCTGTTTCTTACCTACTTTCTTTTCTTCTCTGTTTTGTTTACCTCTCCAGTTCCGCTTTCCTAGTTAGAAGTGAGATCTACGCGACAGAGCCACGATCGATAGCCCCACAACGATGTGGATGTGTTCCTACTCTGGTCTTCTGCATGGGTTCTATGTCCCCTACTTCATTCCTTTATTGTTTCCTTCTTTATTGTGTTCCGCATTGTCCCTTCTGCGTTCCTGTCGTGTCGTGTCCTGAAGCAAGATCACCCCTATCTGAGTCGCCAACCAACATGTCCCCCTACTTTTTTCGTGTGTTCTACTGCATGGTCTTTCTTTTTGCCGCTCCATACCCGCATGTGTCGTTTCTTGGATTTTCCCTCCTTCTTTTCTCGCGCCTGCGCTCTTGGCAAGTGTTTTTCTGCAGTCCCCCAAGTCCAGAGAGCATCCTGCGCTGATAAGCAAGTTGAGAGTATGTACCCCCGCGCAGTCAGTAACTATTCCCAACTTGTGTTGCTTCCTTTCGTGATGGTATTCCCACGATGCATAGATGCTTCCTGTCTACTGACCCCTTCTGCTACGGTGTGCCAAGCTTCAACATCAGCCAACACCAACAACCAGTCTGCTATTTCCGTGTTTCTTTTTCGGGTGGCTGCATTATGGACTACGCTGTTTCGTTTGCGAGCTGTTTCTTCCCTGCTTTCCTTTCTTCTCTGTTTTCCTCTCCAGTTCCGCTTTCCTAGTTAGAAGTGAGATACCACGCAACAGAGCCACGATCGATAGCCCCACAACGATGAGCATGCCTACTCTGGTCTTCTGCATGGGTTCTATGTCCCCTACTTTATTCTTTATTGTTTCCTTCTCTCTTGTGTTCCGCATTATCCCTTGTGCGTTCCTGTCGTGTCGTGTCCTGAAGCAAGATCACCCTACCTGCGTCGCCAGCAACCAAGCAACCCACCATGTCCCCCTGCTTTTTTCGTGTGTTCTACTACATGGTCTTTCTTTTTGCCGCTCCACACCCGCATGTGTCGTTCCTTGGATGAGCCCTCCTTTTTGTCTCGCGCCTGCGCTCTTGGCAAGTGTTGTTTTTCTGCAGTCCCCAAGCCCCAGATAGCGCTGATAAGCAAGTTTAGAGTATGTATCCCCGCGCAGTCAGTAATGATGGTTTTCCCACGATGCATAGATGTTTCCTGTCTACTGACCCCTTCTGCTACGGTGTGCCAAGCTTCAACGTCAACCAACATCAACCAGTCTGTTATTTTTTCTGGTCGCTGCATTATGACTACGCTGTTTCGTTTGCGAGCTGTTTCTTCCCTGCTTTCCTTTTCTGTTTTGTTTTCCTCTCCAGTTCCGCTCTCCTAGTTAGAAGTGATATCTACGCGACAGAGCCACGATCGATAGCCCCACAACGATGTGGATGTGTTCCTACTCTGGTCTTCTGCATGGGTTCTATGTCCCCCACTTTATTCCTTTATGTTTCCTTCTGTCTTGTGTTCTGCATTGTCCCTTCTGCGTTCCTGTCGTGTCGTGTCCTGAAGCAAGATTACCCTACCTGCGTCGCCAGCAACCAAGCAACCCACCACCATGTCCCCCTGCTTTTTCGTGCGTTCTACTTACTTGCCTTTCTTTTTGCCGCTCCATACCCGCATGTGTCGTTCCTTGGATGAGCCCTCCTTTTCTCGCGCTTGCGCTCTTGGCAAGTGTGTTTTTCTGCAGTCCCCCCAAGTCCAGAGATCATCCTGATAGCGCTGATAAGCAAGTTGAGAGTATGTACCCCCGCGCAGTCAGTAACTATTCCCAACTTGTGTAGCTTCCTTTCTTGGTGGTATTCCCACGATGCATAGATGTTTCCTGTTTACTGACCCCTTCTTCTACTGTGTGCCAAGTTAAGCTTCAACATCAACCAACACCAACGACCAGTCTGCTATTTCCGTGGTTCTTTTTCGGGTGGCTGCATTATGGACTACGCTGTTTCGTTTTCGAGCTGTTCCCTGCTTTCGTTTCTTCTCTGTTTTGTTTCCCTCTCCAGTTCCGCTTTTCCTAGCTAGAAGTGAGATACTACGCGACAGCCACGATCGATAACCCCACAACGATGTGGATGTGTTCCTACTCTGGTCTTCTGCATGGGTTCTATGTCTCCTACTTTATTCTTTGTTTCCTTCTCTCTTGTGTTCCGCACTGTCCCTTGTGCGTTCCTGTCGTGTCGTGTCCTGAAGCAAGATTACCCTACCTGCGTCGCCAACGACCAAGCAACCAGCCAACATGTCCCCCTACGTAAAATTTTTCGTGTGTTCTACTTACTTGCCTTTCTTTTTGCCGCACCATACCCGCATGTGTCGTTCGTTGGATGAGCCCTCCGTCTCGCGCCTGCGCTCTTGGCAAGTGTGTTTTTCTGCAGTCCCCCCAAGTCCCAGAGAGCATCCTGATAGCGCTGATAAGCAAGTTTAGAGTATGTAGCCCCGCGCAGTCAGTCTAACTACTCCCAACTTGTGTAGCTTCCTTTTTTGATGGTTTTCCCACGATGCCTAGATGTTTCCTGTCTACTGAATGGTGTGCCCAGCTTCAACATCAACCAACACCAACAACCAGTCTGCTATTTCCGGTTTCTTTTTCGGGTGGCTGCATTGTGGACTACGCTGTTTCGTTTTCGAGCTGTTTCTTCCCTGCTTTCCTTTCTTCTCTGTTTTGTTTTCCTCTCCAGTTCCGCTTTTTCTAGTTAGAAGTGAGATCTACGCGACGGAGCCACGATCGATAGCCCCACAACGATGTGGATGTGTTCCTACTCTGGTCTTCTGTATGGGTTCTATGTCCCCTTCTTTTTTCTTTATTGTTTCCTTCTGTCTTGTGTTCCGCATTGTCCCTTCTGCGTACTGTCGTGTCGTGTCCAGCAAGATTACCCTACCTGCGTCGCCAGCAACCAAGCAACCAACCAACATGTCCCCCTACGTATACTTTTTCGTGTGTTCTTTTACTGCATGTTCTTTCGTTTTGCCGCTCCATACCCGCATATGTCGTTTCCTGTCTACTGACCCCTTCTGCTACGGTGTGCCAAGCTTCAACATCAACGAACACCAACAATATCCAGTCTGCTATGTTTCTTTTTCGGGTCGCTGCATTATGGACTACGCTATTTCTCGGGTCGCTGCATTATGGTCTACGCTATTTCGTTTGCGAGCCGTTTCTTCCCTGCTTTCCTTTCTTCTCTGTTTTCCTCTCCAGTTCCGCTTTTCCTAGTTAGAAGTGAGATACCACGCGACAGAGCCACGATCGATAGCCCCACAACGATGAGCATGTGTTCCTACTCTGGTCTTCTGCATGGGTTCTATGTCCCCTACTTTATTCTGAATTGTTTCCTTCTGTCTTGTGTTCCGGATTGTCCCTTCTGCGTTCCTGTCATGTCGTGTCCTGAAGCAAGATTACCCTACCTGCGTCGCCAGCAACCAAGCAACCAACCATGTCCACCCTACTTTTTCGTGTGTTACTACATGGTCTTTCTTTTTGCCGCACCATACCCGCATGTGTCGTTCCTTGGCTGAGCCCTCCTTCTTGTCTCGCGCCTGCGCTCTTGGCAAGTGTGTTTTTCTGCAGTCCCCCCAAGTCCAGAGAGCATCCTGATAGCCTGATAAGCAGGTTTAGAGAATGTACCCCCGCGTAGTCAGCAACTACTCCCAACTTGTGTAGCTTCCTTTCTTGATGGTATTCTCACGATGCATAGATGTTTCCTGTCTACTGACCCCTTCTGCTACGGTGTGCCAAACTTCAACATCAACCAACACCAACAATAACCAGTCTGCTATGTTTTTTTTTCGGGTCGCTGCATTATGGACTACGCTGTTTCGTTTGCGAGCTGTTTCTTACCTACTTTCTTTTCTTCTCTGTTTTGTTTCCCTCTCCAGTTCCGCTTTTCCTAGTTAGAAGTGAGATACCACGAGACAGAGCCACGATCGATAGCCCCACAATGTTCCAAATCTGGTCTTTTGCATGGGTTCTGTGACCCCTACTTTATTGTTTCCTTCTCTCTTGTGTTCCGCATTGTCCCTTCTGCGTTCCTGTCATGTCGTGTCCTGAAGCAAGATCACCCTACCTGCGTCGCCAGCAACCAAGCAACTAACCAACATGTCCCCCTGCTTTTTCGTGTGTTACACCACGTACCAGCATGTGTCGATCCTTGGATGAGCCCTCCTTGTCTCGCGCCTGCGCTCTTGGCAAGTGTGTTTTTCTGCAGTCCCCCCAAGTCCAGAGAGCATCCTGATAGCGCTGATAAGCAAGTTTAGAGTATGTACCCCCGCGCAGTCAGTAACTACTCCCAACTTGTGTAGCTTCCTTTCTTGGTTTTCCCACGATGCATAGATGATTCCTGTCTACCGACCCCTTCTGCTACGGTGTACCAATCTTCAACAACCAACACCAACAACCAGTCGGCTATTTCCGTGTTTCTTTTTCGGGTCGCTGCATTATGGACTATGCTGTTTCGTTTGCGAGCTGTTTCTTCCCTGCTTTCGCTTTCTTCTCTGTTTTTGTTTTCCTCTCCAGTTCCGCTTTTCTAGTTAGAAGTGAGATACTACGCGACAGAGCCACGATCGATAGCCCCACAACGATGCATGTGTTCCTACTCTGGTCTTCTGCATGGGTTCTGTGTCCCCTACTTTATTCTGAATTGTTTCCTTCTTTCTCGTGTACCGCATTGTCCCTTGTGCGTTCCTGTCGTGTTGTGTCCTGAAGCAAGATCACCCTACCTGCGTCGCCAGCAACCAAGCAACCAACCAACATGTCCCCCTGCTTTTTTCGTGTGTTATACTACACGGTCTTTCTTTTGCCGCTCCACGTACCCGCATGTGTCGTTCCTTGGATGAGCCCTCCTTCTTGTCTCGCGCCTGCTCTTGGCAAGTGTGTTTTTCTGCAGTCCCCCCAAGTCCAGAGAGCATCGATAGCGCTGATAAGTACCCCGCGTAGTCAGTAATTGACTACTCCCAACTTTTGTAGCTTCCTTTCTTGGTTTTCCCACGATGCATAGATGTTTCCTGTCTACTGTCCCCTTCTGCTACGGTGTGCCAAGCCCTGCGTTGCAATCGGATCCTGCGTTGTAACGCAGGATCCCAATGTGTTCCCGCGATGCATAGATGTTTCCTGTCTTCTGACCCCTTCTGCTACGGTGTGCCAATCTTTAACATCAACCAATACCAACAACCAGTCTGCTCTTTCCGTGTTTCTTTTTCGGGTCACTGCATCATGGACTAAGCTGTTGCTTTTGCGAGCTGTTTCTTCGCTCCATCTCCTGTAGTCTCTGTTTTGTTTTCCTCTTCAGTTCCGTTCTGATTCTACTAGTTAGAAGTGAGATCTATGCGAGCGGGATCGATGGCTATCGATTCAATCATGTTGGAGCTGCGGATAGCCAGCGAAGTATTGATGTGCATGTTTCGGATCATTTTCCGAGCTTGGGTTCATTTTTGTTTTGGAGTTCCACTGCGATTATTCGTGTTTGTTTACTTCAAGTTATTGTCATCATCTATTATCATATCGCTAAGCTTCCACGTTTGTTCTTTGTCAAGTCATCGAAAAAGAAGCAACACTGGCCTCTGAACTGCGGGGCGGTTCAAACCCACTTTTTCTTTTTCAAAGAAGCTTTTCCCTTTTTCAGAACTGACAAATGGTGTGAATTCACACCATGGGAGATGAACGATTCCTGTTATTACCGGTAATGCTTTTTCTTTTGTACTGAACAACTTTAATATTAATATTTGTTGAGCTTATATGAACTCTTACTCTGGCATCCGAATCGCCACATCGACGTTTGATTTTTTCTTTTTGTTTTCCCCACCGGTTTTGAAGCGACATTTCTGGATTTTGATAGTTGTATTAATATGATTAATTAATATTATTAATTTTTACGCAAGCAGTTTTGATAGAATATATTTAATAATAGGTAACTTGCCACTCAAGCTGAATGGGAAGCAGAAGAGATAAAATTGAAGAGGTATGATTAATACTAAAATAGCATTGAAATAAGTAAGGATGAAGCTAATCATGATATAAACAAAGGTTATCTAATAGGAATTATGAAAAAATATTAATAAAGAGTGATAATGATTTTGTTGAAAATATTATAGTGATAAATGATTTTGTTGAAAATATTATATATTATACTTTTTAGAAATAGTTATTCAATATATAACAGAGCTTTACCGAACCGCTAGTGACCGTGCTTACCGCTTTGCTCAACTGACGTTTATATAGTGCTCAGGGCTGGGTTATGGTTCGGAAAGTGCAAGAGTTAGTTATACTGCAGCGTTTATGGTCTGCAGTGCATATGAGCTGTGCTCAAGAAGGAGCGGTCGGGTTTTAAAGAATGTTTTTGTGTAGGGAAGCTGCCACTGTCACAAGTCTTATTAATATCACTGGCTGATTTTATTTGGTAGCGGATGATATGCCACGATGAGCATGTGAATGCTAGATATTAATATAATTCTGTTGTTGTTGTTGATAACGATGATGATGCTGTTGATCTATTAATAATATGGCGCAGCTGTTGATCTATTCATAGTCGAACTTGACTAGCATCCTAGCTAGATGTAATTCTGTTGTTGTTGTTCTTGATCAGAATCATCTGATGATATTGATGTCCATGATGAGGATGATGGCGCAGCTGTTGGTATATTAATAGTCGAACTTGACTAGCAGCCTAGCTAGGTATTAATATACACCTTCGTGCATGTTCATCAAATTATCTGTCGTTCCGTGAGTCGAAAACTTAAAGTGAGGAAAGGCAAGCATGACGTTAAGACGAAAATGTTTATTAGTAATGTTACAAGTGAAAAACAGGATGGAAACGAGATACCAGGGGTAGAACGTGGGTGCCAAAGGGATTATTAATAAACTAAAAGGAACGTTGCTTTTCAACTTAACATTAACACGCCCTTCCTGTTTCCCTCGCACCTCTTCATTTGGCAACTAAATTAGATAGAATAATTCAGATGGAAATTACTACTTTCTTGGTTTAAAGTTTTCTTCAAAGTAACCCCCCCCCCCTTCTCTCTCTATCTCTATTGCGCTCTGCAATAGCTCTAACATCACTGGCCTTGGCTCGGCTGGCTGTCTCCCACCCGAAATCTTGATGTTTCGTGTTAGTGTCGAGTATGCCTGCTGGCTCTCTCCCACCAGAACGCCTGACGTTTCATGTAGCATCTTCCTCTGCGCTCCTCTTCTTTGCTGAAGGTTTCTTGACTCGCTTCTAGCGCTTGGGTTTCTCGCTTGCAATTGACATGGATTTCTTGCCTTTCCCTATTTTCCTAAAACACAAACTAAAAGCACTTTTGTATAAAACAAAAAATGTAAATCTGATGAAGACAGAATTGTAGTTCTATTCTTCAAATTTTCGAGCGGTGACAATATTCCCGCTTCTTTATTTGCGCAGAGAAACTCTGCAAGTACCGACAGTAGTGGTTTAATAAGTGCACAAAGATTTCGCATGCGCAGATATAGGGCATGCGCAATGCGAGCAAGTCACTCTGTCCAACAGCCATAAAACCAAGCTCAGAAGAAAAATCCAAAGCAAAGCTGTCAGCAAAATCACAATAACGAATCTATAAGACATAAAAACTAACATGAACGTGACCTATACTAAACGAACACTAAAAAAAAACAAGCAAGTAAACTCAATTGATTCTCCCTGCCGGCCCACTCTGTCTGATATGTTCCGTGTCTCACTGTTTTTTCCCCCCGCACCCCAGACCTCTTTTTGACGATAAAGTCTTTTCAGTCCTCTCCCTCCCTTGTGATAAGAGGATTGAAATGTCTTTCTCTTTCTCTCTGCTACTAGCATCGAGGGCCCGTCTAGCAGAGCTGGTATTCACATTAAGAAGCTGTTAGCTTTTGCCATTTCTTCCTTGAGACAGTTTTGTATCGATTGTGTCGTTTGTGTCGTTTATGTCGTTTCTGATTTTGGTTTCTGGATGTGCTCTAGCTTTCCCATTATTCTGGTTCATTGAACTTGACAACGGAGTGTCTTGTTCATTTAGGTATCACTCTTTGTTTTAACATATATATGTTGTTGTTGTCTTCGCTCCTTACCTTATTCTGGTACATTGAACTTGACAACGGAGTGTCTTGTTCATTTAGGATATTTGTTTGATGTCTGCGAGACGAAAGAAAACCAACAACAAGCGCACTGGTCAAGAGGATGCTGATCAGGATGTTGATGGCAAGCATGCTTCTGGTCCCAAAACATCTTCACCTGGTATGGCGGGTGCTCCAAAGGAGCAGAAAGAGCCAGCAGTCCCTGATCATGACATTGACACCGGTACCGTTCAGGGAGCTGGAGAGAGATTCTTATCCTCCGCACAGGTAGCAGATGCAATGCGCCTACTTGCTCAAGCTAGTCAAGATGTACGTGGTCGTCCTAAGGTGACAGATAATTTCAGCGCACGTCCAACCTCAGCGGGCACTGCAGCTGGCCTCGGAGCGTCCCTTCAGAGCATTCTAGAGTCTAGTGCGGTAGGGTTGGGTAATGTGACTACTGGCTATGCGAACCAGCTCCAACCTGACATCGATGAACGAGAAGACTTAGTGTCTGATCATGATCATGACGAAGGCGTCCTTGAACTTGTAAAAGAGCTACGCGGAAAGCAGGGGTTCGGCTTGGGAAAGGATCGGGAGGTCGATGTGCCAGCCTCGATCCTTCGCAGCACCCTACAGGATCAGGAGCGTCTACGGGAATCTCGTGCAATGGGTACGTCTACAAGATTGGCGTCATGGTTACAATCGCCAGCACACTCTGGGCTGGGCGCAAGCAGTCGAGCAAGCAATACCTCTTGGAGACATCCCTCGTCTGAAGTTCCTGGTGCAACGTCTTGCAGAATTGCGCGAGGCTGACAGGTCCGACGACTGGGAAGTGGCGGACTCAATTATGGGCCCGGAGCAGGGATCGTTGCTGCTCGAGCTGGAATGCGCGATACAGATCAACCGAGTCACTGCGCTACGCAGCGAAGAAAGCAGGCAAGGCTGCGAAGGACAAGTAACTGCTCATCAAGCACGGATGCGGCTGAACAAACGAATAAGGTCCCATCGACGTGCAAAGCGTTCTGAGTCTAACAGCGCGCTCAACGCTGCGAAGGCAGCATTCTCAGCCCTCCAGTATTTGGAGGGTCGATCTTGTTTTAACTTTCCGTCATCAAGTAAGACATTAGAATCAGAAATTGCCAGACATAGAAAGACTTTCGCGTGTGTTTTGAATGTGTGTCGAAACTTCGTGGATGAAGTAAGCGCTGCTTCAGATCGTGTGCCTCCTCAGGAATTCGATATGGATTTTGACAACGACTCATTTATTTTCCCATCCAGCTATCCTTCTAGTCTCATAGACCTGCAGTCACGCGCGGTGCCTATGAGAGCATCTGACGTCTCTTTACAGACACGAGGTGCATGTGTTGATTTACTTAGTGGACTTCCTGCTCATATCAATCAGCTTTTGGAAGATCCTTCCACCTCCGCTATTACAGAGGTGCATGTCTTGGACATGTCTGGTGAGCAGCCTTCGAACGAAGCTCCGTCACGTTTTATCGGCGGGCCTAGAGTGGAATACATCAAGCTTCTGACCCGCATGGTTGACATCGGATGGTGGAGCTCCGTCATTTCTCTGCTGACATCGTTCAGAACGGCTTCTTTACTGTCTCCAGACCAGACGGTGGTCAGCGTGCAATATTAGCAGCTGTTCCTGCAAACTGCTGTCATCGTACGCCGCCTAATCCAAGACTACCAGGACCGGATGTGGTGGCTGCTCTTCATGTTCCTCTCGGCGCTACCTTTCACGTCGCTTGCTCAGATCTGTCGAAGTTCTACGATGTGCTGAGGGTCCCTAACTGGCTGAGCAAATACTTTGGTTTGCCGACAGTGACTGCAGCTGAACTTCCTACTAGACTTGTGACCTGCTTCGGACCAGACAGTTTGTTGTCGCCGGTCATGCGTTGTTTGCCTCAAGGATGGAAGTGGTCAGTGTTCCTGGGACAAGAGTTTCATGTTGAGCTCATCAGAAGATCGTGCCCGTCCTTTGGATAGCCATTGATGCCTGGTGAGCGAAAATCAGTGAACGATAACGACATTGTTCCTTCTATATATATTGATGATATCCGTATCTTCACCTTGGACTCAACGCTTGGCAACACCGCACTGCAACGCTACGAACAAGCTGTCGAAGAGCGTAAAGGCCTCAGATGCAACGCTGAAAAGAGATCTCCATCGTTACCCGCGAATCAAGTCATGGGCCACAGTCTGCGAAATAATATTTACAAGCCTGACCCTCTGAAGCTGACCAAGCTGATGGAAAAGACTACTTCAGTCTGCTCTCACGGTGAGACATCGGGCCGAATGATACAGTGGCTTGTTGGCTGTTGGACCTGGGTAATGCTACTGAAGCGTCCGTCACTCTCTATTTTCAGCTCAGTGTATGTTTTCGGCAAGAGGTTCAATCAAGCGACTGCTACAATCTGGAAATCAGTTGTGAGAGAGCTTATGCTCGCGCGTGCGCTGGCTCCACTTTTATACGAGAGAATTTCACCGTTGCTTCTTTACGTGCTTTTCAAACATGTCATTGCGACAGACGCATCAGAGTCTGGACTGGGTGTGTGTTACGCACCTAGCTCAGGTATCTTACCAGCTTCGACTCTTGACATGCTCCGTCACCTTCTGACTTATGACTGGAAAGTGGCAGTCTCCTATCGGTGGAAATGGGTGGGTGAACAAATCAATATATTAGAGATGCGAGTTGTGTTGACAGCGGTCCGCTGGTTCCTTTCGCACCAGTCAGCTGCTGGCTCTTTGCTTATTCTCTATACTGACTCTCAAGTTGTGCTTGGTGCTGCGTCTAAGGGACGCTTGTCTTCTCGTCCGCTCCTGCGTTTGCTCCGCCGGATTGCATCGTGTCTCCTGGCTTCGGGTAGCGCGATCTACTTGGTGCACGTTCCATCTGGAATGAACCCCGCTGATGCCCCGTCACGCGCGAGGTGATCGTTCTTTCTGCGGCGAGCACGAGTAAAGGAGACTTGGACAGGCAAGTATAGGCCTGCTTTGGACGAATTTTGGAACTTTGTACTTCATAATTTTGTGCTTGATGAGCTTAAAGACGTGCGTGGCATCGACGAAGCTTTCAGCGACTGGATTCATGACCTTTATATCTCTTGCTCGGGCAGAAGAAGGCAGACAGTGATAAACGCTAAGTGCGCCCTGATTATTCTATTGCAGCACCTTCGAGGCAAGCTTCATATGTCGTCAGCTGCAATTGCGGGCTGGGCAAGATTGCGGCCACCACCTGTGAAAAGACAGCCGATCACGTGGGAGCTTACTTGCCTCTTGGCGCTGGTTGTTGTAAGATCGTGGGATCAGCTGGTGGGATTTGGCTTTCTGCTAGCTTTTGGAGTTTACCTGCGTGTGGGCGAGGTTTGCGCTCTCAGGAAGGAGGACGTTGTTTTTCCAGGTGATAAACGGTTTGGGTCTACATACAAGCATGTTGGAGAAGTGCTGCGTACTACCAAAACTGGAGCAAATAAATTTGCTCGTATTACCAACAGTAGTGTCATCACCTTATTACAAGGCGTTCTGAGAGACGTCAGAAGGGCTACATCGTTGCTCATCAATTGTTCCCCATCACGGTTTCAGGCATTTTTCCGCAGAGCGAAGGATCTTCTGGGACTTCACGCTGTGTGCTACACTCCTCATTCGCTTAAACACGGAGCTTCTACAAGAGAATTGTTGCATGATGTACCTATTGAAGACATTATGCTTAGGGGTAGATGGGCCTCAACTAAGTCAGCAAGACACTACATTCAGGAGGGTCCTGCTTTGCTATCCTACGTACACATAGGACCACTGTTAGCAGGCTTAGCTGCTTCTGCAGCTGCTGACGTAGTGTCTTTGTATAGAAGCGCATCTGCTGAATGTTCGAGACTTGTTTGCTGAACTTAGGGAAGCTAAATTGTCACTTCAGCGTGACAAGTTAAAGGCTAGGATCAGATTATTTCATCAAACTGAGAAGTGGCTACGCCGTTAGCGCTGCAGAAAAGTTACACAGTTGTGTTGGTTTCGCTTGATTTTTTAAATCAAATTAATATAAATTGATTAATTTTTGTGGCGGGCGGATGACACCCACGTTAACGTTTCTAAAATTTAAATTATCTCTGGCAAAATTGTGGCTATTTGTCAGGGAATGTTCCGTGTCTCACTGTTTTTTCCCCCCGCACCCCAGACATCTTTTTGATAATAAAATGTTTTCAGTCCTCTCCATCCCTTGTGATAAGGATTGAAATGTCTTTTTCTTAGACGATTGTCTCTCTGCTACTAGCATCGAGTGCCAGTCTAGCAGAGATGGTATTCACATTGAGAAGCTGTTAGCTTTTGTTATTTTTTCCTTGAGACAGTTTTGTATCGATTCTTTCGTTTGTATCGTTTGTGTAGTTTCTGATTTTGGTTTCTGGATGTGCTTTAGCTTTCCCATTATTCTCGTTCGTTAAATTTGACAAAGGAGTTTCTTGTTTATTTAGGTATAACTCTTTGGTTTAACATATATATGTTGTTGTTGTTTTCGCTCCTTACCTTATCCTGGTACATTGAACTTGACAATGAGGTGTCTTGTTTATTTAGGATTTTTCTTTTCCGCCATCTCACAGTTGTTTATTTTTTTAGTATTGTTTAGGCTTGATTTTTTTAAAGTTAAATTAATATTAATTCTTTAAATTTTGATTTTTAAGTCAAATTAATATTAATTATTTAAATTTTGTGGCGGCCGGATGGTACCCGCGTTAACGTTTCTAAAATTAAAATGATATTGCTGTTGACATTCAAGACAACAAAAAAAATTGATTTTTCTGTTTTGGTTGGAATTTCAGTTTTGGTTGGAATTTTGATTTTGGGTGAAAATTTGAATTTTCAAATTAACGGCTATATTCGTCCGCAAAATATCGTAAATTTTCGCGAAATGTTACCGTTAAATTTGAAAATTTGAATTTTTGTCACAAAAATGAAAAACTGTCACAAAAATGAAAATCTGACACAAAAATGAAAAACTAATTTTTGTTGTTGTCTTGAATGTCAACAGCAATATCTGGCAAAAATTTAGTAATTGGTCAGGGAATGGTTATTTGTGAAATGACGCATTTAAGCGGGCAACCGGGTCCAGATGTGTACCCGGCAGGGAGGGGAATACCAACGAGAATTGAACTGGTTTCGCGGAAGCTTTGGTCTTCCTCATATTGCTCTTTCGTTTTCAATGGTGCTTCATCTCCTAAATTAGGTAATGGCGGTGCTTGTGGTGGTGCTCCTAATGGCGGTGCTTGTTGTGGTGCTCCTAATGGAGGTGCTTGCGGCTGTCCATGTTGTGGTGGCATAATATATTGATATTGTGGTGGCGGTGGTAATGCTTGTATCCTATTTTTTCTGTCTTCTTCATATTTTACATCTTCTATGAGTTTTTGCTCCCTTCTTAGTTCTCTGGCTTTTTGTTCTTGTCGTTCATTAATATCTGCTAGTTCTCTTTTGTGATCTCTGTCCTTTATTTCGTTTTGTTCCTCGGCATCGGCTATGTCTTTTCGTTCTAGCCTTTTCTTTTCTTCTATCACATCTTCCCTCTTCTTCTTTTCCTTTTCTTCCTCGTCATGTATTAACTCATATTTCTTTTGTAAGTTGCTTTGTATCTGGTTTCTGTTCTCGTGTTCAAGACGATTGAAATCAGATTTGATTATTTTTTTCTCTTGGTTTGTGGCCCTGCCTTTGTGGCCTCGGCTTACCAATATATTTCAAAAACAACTTAACGATTTGAAGTGTGCTCATATCATTTGTTTTCTTACCAAAATTAAGATAATATTTTTTACCCTTCTGGATAATATATGGTCTCCCGCTCTTATTCCTATAAACTCGCGGTGGTCTTACCTTAGGTTTCCTTGTTTTCTTGACTACCATTCTATACAAACAAAAAAACATTTCTAATATTTTAGAATTTGAAACAAATATCATCATTTAATGAAACTTTACAGCACCTCCTCGTTGCTTACCATATCCGAGTTTTGCGGCAGTAGCACTAACACTACCCGCGTAAGGCACCCCAACACTACTCAATGCCCCCGCAGTCCTAGAGATTATCTTATTATCGCGAAGGAATTTATTAACAGCCAAGGCAGTTTTCCAGCCTTTACCCAATTAATCTTTCCTCCCTTTTGCCCACATCCCTTCTTCTTAGTTTTCTTTTTTCCTCCCTTCTGTGGCATTGATGGATTGTATCCGATGTTATATCCTGATGGTTGTGAAATTATCACTGGTGATACTGGCATATAATATACATTAAAAAAAAATAATTATATAAAAATATTATTTCAGGCGATAAGTAAAATTTTTCTTAATTCATCATCAACACTTGAGACATAAAGAAAATTAAATCTCTCCTTTGTTGCTTCGTGATACTTTTGAAGAAAATAATCAAAATCAAAAGATAAGTCTAAGTGTTTATACACGAGTTCCATTTTATCCTGAGACTGGCCCGGAAAGATTAATAAATAGTCTAATTGCTTAATGGCTTCTGGACGTAGGTCGTTCAAATACTGACTAGACATAATAACCTTACTTTTATAGTGTCTGTTCTTTTTTAACAAATCACTTACGGACTTGTCTCTTAATCAACTCCCTAAATCATCCAAAACAAAAACAACCTCTGGAGAAATATACTTACTTGGTCGCTCTTTCTTCTCACCTCCTTCTTCTTTTTTCTTTTCCTTTCCGAAATAAAGAAATTGTTGCTTCTCTATTTCTTCTTTGTCTTGTTTTACTTCTCCTTCGTGTTGCTCGTCCTGTCTGTTAAGTTTGTCTAACTCATAATCAATAACATTTACACCATCTGATTTAAGAAAGGTATATATCGCCATCGGGTTGCCTCTGTTCTTAAAGTGCTTTACCATTGCTTTATAAATGTAGTCTTTGTGGATTGTTGAAGCAATAATGACAATACGGGTTTTTCTGTCTGTAGTCCGTTTCAGTATTTCAAAGAGTGCTGTCGTTTTCCCGCTCTTCTTACGGGCAAGTAGAAATATATTTCAATAAGGCTCGCCGAATAATTTATAACCTTTTGCTTTTTTATTTCCATCACCTTCCTGCTTTACTGGTTTCACCTTAATGCTATTAATCTTTTCCATGCTATATTCTAAGCCAAAAATTCTAGGCACACTACAATTCGGCCCGCTAAATTTCCTGTATCAATATTTCCGCTGTCAGTTTCAAGGACTTTAAATGTATATTGTCCGTCGCTCCATCCAACAACACCCAAATTATAACCGAGATTTGAAATGATTGCTGTGGTGCTGTCCGCAAATGTTCCAATAATTCCAATTCTGTCCATGTAAAGAATTCTGGTTTTGGTTTCGGTCTGGTCGTTCATATAGTGGATAAATTTTACATTCATTTTGGTGGGTGTGAATGACATTTGGATATTTTTATTAAATGTGTTGCTTCCTCCAGCAAAATCATTGCTCAGAAAAATAATCTTTTGGTATTTGTAATCAGTAGCCATGATGTCCTCTATATTAGTGCTAATAAACTTTTTATTAATTAATATTTCTGCTCGGACTGCCTGCGACTTTTACTCACGGGTCAGTGAGAAAAAAAATGAGAGTTGTGCTTATTGTATAAGCAAGGAATAGAAACTAAATTTAAATGTGTTTTCATAAATAACGGAAATAATATGTGTCGTAGTTTTGATGATGCTTTGCCATTAATGTGTGCCAGCGATAGTTCTTGGTATAAAGTACATCTATACGAGTGCTCACTTCTTACTTGAAGAAGGTGATGGAAGGCAGATACCAATAAGCAAGGTTAAAATACCAACATAAGTATTAGCAACCTCGCACGGCAAGTTCTTTTCAGACAACCTCACGATACAAAGGGTTATGATTGCTATAATGATACCCATTTGAAATAAGTATTTAATAAGTCGGCTGTCTGTCGGCCTGTTTTTTATACAACAACAATTCCAGTTATCTTCCAATTCGTGCTCTATTTTTTTCCTCATTCTTCAGTGAAAGGTCTAAAACTCTATTTTTCAACTCTGGTGTTAGTTCGCCGTCTATTTCAATGACTGGCGGTGGGGGGTGTAATCTAGGAGGCATTAGTAGGAAATACGACTGCTCTGATTTCAGAGAGTTGCTTAGATAGATCTTCTATAATAAGCATGAGATTATTATTTGTTTTTCTAAATTAATCACCTTTTCCGCCATGTGTTGAAAAGCACTGACTAATATTGGTATAAATTCCATATATGATACTCCTTCAAGGATGCTTTTTCCGTCGTCTGCCTTCATTCCACTTTCAGAAACAAATTCTGGAAATTTTTTTTAACCTCGTCGGCGATAAATCCGTGGCTCTTTTTTTCTTTTTTCTCGTCTGATTTCCAATAATATGAGCAACAATTAATTTTCATTAATTTCTCACAACATCCCTCACAGTCTAGTGTTTTAATATCTGATTTTAATCTCCTGTCTGAACCAGAGGACCATGTATTTGCTCCCGCATTCAAATAAACATAACCCGTATTGTTTTCACCATTTGATAATGAAGTCGACCAAGCATGTAATAATCCACCTGTATTCATTACCACCGCATAACCTGATGCATCTCCTGCTTTCATAAATATTTGGGGGTTGGTCGTATTTGATGGTCTTTTTCTTAATGTTAAAAATCCGCTGGATGCTGTCGTCATGCTTGTATCACTCTGAGCATAGATTACTCCAGTCCCCCTCGCATAAAAATTTAAATCTTGATTGGTATTGCTTCCCGTAGCATATATTGAATTATAACCGAAACCAACTCCCTGTGTCCCGTTGCTGTGTCTGAATTCAACGCCAGCAGAAGATGCTCCAAGATTGGCTGTGACATATAACCCGACTGGTGTAGCATGAGACCCACTTCTTGCTTCCCCGCGTATGTCGACTGTGCTATTAACAACTGATATCCCAGCATTTGCAGTTATTAATCCGCTCGCGGTTGCCGTTGTTGTTGATATCCCCGCACTAGCCGTTATCAATCCTTTTGTCCATAAAGTCCCGTTCGCCCCATTCAATGACATTAACAATTGCTCATTAGAATTTTCCCACACAAAACCATCCGACGAAGCAAAACCAGACCTAAATCTCAGTACAGCAAAACCTGAAATATCGTTGCCAGCAACCGCAGAGCCCCCACATAGACTTTTACCAGCCCCTGGTTGAGCCATATAAATCCCCCATCCTGAGTTGTCTGTATCCCACAGAAATATACCCTGTCCATTTCCTCCATCTACTTTATTTTGAATGGATAACTTACAACCGCTATCTGCCGTTATTAATCCACTCGCCGTTAGTGTCGTCGTTGATATACCCGCGGTTGAAGTAATTGTTGTTCCCGTTATTGATCCGCCATTTGTTATATTGTTTGAGTTCATATCTAAGGCACCATAAAACCGCATACCGCCAGCATTGTTAAAACGGACGATGTCAGACGAAGCACTTTTATTATCCAAAAGTTTTGAAATATAAAGACCTGCTCCTTTCGCGTCAAATGCTACATTCGTAAATACATAACCTCGTTGGTTCGCGGTTCCACTTGTAGCAGTATTTAGAGTAAATAAGAAATACTGATAATCTCCCGATGTCTGTGAAAAGAATATATCTCCTCCATTTTGGTTTAATATCCTCGCCCCATTATATGTTATATTTCCGCCATTAGTGATAGTTTGATTATTAAAATCGGCATTGTTCGTTAAAGTTAGATATTTTATCGTAGTGCTCGCACCATTAAATGTTTTACTTCCTGTTATGGTTTGGTCTGTTGTTAGTTTCACATAATTATCATCCAGATATTGCCTATTTACTGCTTCATTCGCATTTTGTGGTGCTCCAATTAACATCCGACTACTATTACAATCTAAGCCAGTAGCATTAAACCACGAAACAATTGTCCCGTCAATAATAAAACTTATTTTTTTCGCAGAAATTTCAAAGTTGTAATATGTTGCTGTGTTCATATCCAAACTAGCAATAGAACCGATATTACTGGTAGAATTGAAAACAATGAATGTTCCCTTTGTTGTTGAGTTTATTGAATTCCCTGTAATTTCAACACCACTGCTATATGTCTTAATTCCTGCTATGGTTTGGTTTCCTGTTAGTTTCACATTTTGCCCGTCTAATGTATCCACATAACTTTTATTTGCTCCGTCCGTTGTTGCTGATGTGTGGCTAAATTTGTTATTTTGTTGTTATTCAAAGATAGTGTAGTGCCAGTTGCGGTTATAATTAAAGTATTACCTGAATATAACTCTACATACGAACCCGTTATTTGTATTGGATACCAAGTCGCTGTTGCCGTTTTTTGTGCTGCAATCATTCCTATTTTTGTATCAAAGGCTATGCCAATGCCGTCAAAAGTTGTAGGGTTGGACGAACCATTTACTTCTAAAACAGATGTAAATTTTTTATTCCCTGCTATGGTTTGGTCTCCTGTTAGTTTAACCACCGAAGTGTCAAGAGTAGAAACATCCACACCATCAACCAAATTCACATTTGTTATGCTTTGGCTTTTCATATCAATACCCGCACTAGCATTTATTATACTGCTAAATGTTTTAATTCCTCCTATGGTTTGGTCTCCTGTTAGTTTGACCACCGAACCATCAACTGCGAGATTTGCGAGATTAATTCCATTATATGTAGAAGCCCCTGAAATAGCAAAACCATTCATATTTAGTGCCCCCGTCATACTAGCAGTGCCGTCTAATCTAAGAAAGGGTGGTGTGGTGTTTCTCCATTGTCCAGTGCTATACATAATCAGTTGATTATCTGCTGGAAAGCCTGTTATTGTAACATCGCTATGTGAGTCTATACTTCCAGCTGCTGACACCTTATTATTATTATCATTATGCTCAAATATCCATTCATCAACACCTTTGTCATTTAGTAAATTAACTCCTGTTATATTCTTCCTTCCCATACTAATATTTCCTGTTTCATCAACATTTATCGGAAATGTTTTATTTACCCAGTTTATTGAATTATATGGTAGATAACTATTCATAGCTATTGGTGCGGTTATACCACATCTGAAAGTGTATCAATTGAACCGAGGGCTGTATTCTTCCATTTGCCTTCTACATCGTTGTAAGTTAAGTATTGACCGCTCGCTTGTGCAAATATGTTTGTGTCAATCAAATTATATAAACTGGTTTGGTGCGGATTGGAAGTATTAGAGCGGTGTTGAGTTGAGGCTTTGACTTCGTCATTATCCCTTACTCGTTGCTCTGTATAGTATAAATTTTTTCCTTCTTTGATATCTGTAGTTGATTTGGTGGATAATCTCGTATCAAATCGGCCGTCAGTGTAATAAAGATTTATGGGATCTGCATCTTCTGGCACTCTGTCTGTATTCAGACCGACTATGTTTGTGTTGGTAAGGTCTAAGTTAGTATGTTTAGACTATCAACAGCCAACTCATTAAGGCCAAGTAAGGATTTATATTGCGACATTGTATATAATTATTTATTTATTTATTTAAAAAATACTAAAATATATTAATCTTAGTATAAATGCCGTCTCCCGAAGCAAGTCGTAAGAACTGGGGTAAGGCTGTGGAAAGTATCAAGAGCAAAAAGCAACAAAAGATTGAAATAGCGAAAGAGAAATTAGCAAAGTGTAGAAAGGCTTATGTAGGCGATGATGAAGAGATGGAGGAAAAGATAAACCGCATGGCGGAAATGGGTGTTGCAAATGATATCATTAATGGAAAAGACCAAGATGATACACCAGAAGAAAGCAGTGATAGCGATGAAGAATGTGATTTTACTGATATCATTGCTGAAAAGATGGCTAAGATGAAAATAAGAAGAAAGAAAGCGGAAGCAAAGAAGAAAGTAAATAAAAAGCCTGTGCCTGAGCCTGATGAGAGCGAAAGCGAAAGTGAAGAAA
The DNA here is from genome assembly GCA_019918135.1 of Paulinella micropora. Lineage (NCBI taxonomy): Eukaryota > Cercozoa > Imbricatea > Euglyphida > Paulinellidae > Paulinella > Paulinella micropora. The sequence goes on from WBZZ01000691.1 coordinate 158,362, forward strand.
GTGAAGAAGAGCCGAAGCCTAAATCTAAGAAAGGAAATGGAAAGAAGTCAAACATATCAGTTAATGTTTATAATCAAGCAGAGAAGCCAAGCAAGAAAGAAAAAAATAATGAAATAGATAGAGTGTTTTTAAAATTCTAACAATATACAATGGACTACAAACATAGTCAGCAACAAGAAACACCTGAGCAGACAGAGCGGAAAGAAAAACTTGAAGAAGTGGCCGAAATACATTTTCAATCAAAGCCCGCTAAGATATGGAACACGATAACCTCACCAGAAGCAAAACCACTAAGTCAAGTATTTATCGATTTAATGGATATGTCAAAGGTTGCAACAAAGAAAGGTAATGCTAACTATAATTTTGGATTAGTTGCTATTGATGTATATAGCCGTCGTGGGTGGATTGAGCCTGTCAAAAATAAAACAACTGGCTATGTCTTAGAAGGGTTAAAAAAAATATTTACAAAAAAAGTTCCTGAGAGAATTACTTCAGATAATGGTGGTCAATTCAAAGGACAAGTGGCTGAATATTTCAGACAAAATAATATCGAACATAGGACTGTTCAAGTAGGTGACCACAGAACAATGGGTATAATAGATAGGTTTATTAGAACAATACGAAATGAATTAAACTTAATATGGGAATTTAATGAAAATTTTCAATGGGTTCCTATTATTCATGAGGTTGTCGATGCTTATAATAAAACATATCATACAACAATTAAAGCAGTTCCGATTAATGTGTTTGAAGGGACTGAAAAAAACACTCAAGAAATATACAGAAATCCTTTAATTAATGAATTCCCTAAGGGTACAAGAGTAAGAAAGGAATTAGAAAGAACTATTTTTTCTAAAGGTGATAAACAATTCAGTAAAACTATATTCAAGGTTAAGGGCCGTAAAGGTTATAAGATTGTGCTATCAGAGGAAGATTTAGTTAGTCCTGATAAATTATTAAAAACCAATATTAGAGAACAACATGAAGAAGAAGAACAGAAGGAGCAGTTATCGGACAAAGTTAAACAAATTACAAAAGAGAAAAAAACGAAAGAACAACTAAAAAGAGAAAGTATTGACAGCGATAATATAAGAACTTCAACATGATCAAAAAAGAAAGTTGATAAATTAGACCTTTAATATTTTAATTATTTTTGGTTTGAATGTATTTCTTATGTTTCGCCGTTGTCTCGTGAATTTCTTTCCCATTTATCATTATAGTTGAACCACATTCACATTTTATTTTTTCTATACTTAAATCATCATTTGAAAGATTAATTCCTTTCATTCTTAATTCGTGATTGCTTGATAAAAGATGTCTTGTTTTGTAAGCATTTGTTGTCTCTTCACCACATCCACATATAAAATTTTTCTTCATCCATTCCTTATTCCATTTATTTTTGTATTGTTGTTTATTTTGCTTAACTCGTTCATCATTGTATTTTTTCCAAACTTCATATTTAGGTTTTATGTTTTCTTCATAAAACTTGTTTGCTTCCTCTAGTGCTTGTTCTTTATTTCTTTTTCCATATTGTGAAAAACTAAACCTCTTCTTTTTTACTTTACCTTCTTCACACCATTGACATATGTAGGTTCTCCCGTATAAAAGTGGTCGGTAGAATTCAAAAAAAAAATTAGAATGCAATATGTAATTTTATTTAATAAAAATTATACATGTTCATAAAGAAAGTGATGGAATAACAAATTACGAAAACCTCATTGAAAAATAGTCAAAACTGACTTCAAACCAATCAAATTCCCGTCGCCCACCCTTTTTTCCCAACTAATTTGCACACCCCCCCACCGGGAAAAACTGGCCACCTTGCCACCTGAAAAAATGGTGCTTGTGATGACCAAAAATCAGAGTCAGTTTTCATCTGTTCCCTGTATGCTCTTCAATAAATTTTTATATAATATCTTTCTATGTATGCTTATAATTAAATGTACAAAGTTTTTTTACAAAAAGGTAACCTTAAGCCTGCAAACAAACCGGCCAAAGTCAGCAAAAGTAGAGCATAAGGCCCTCACTCAAATTTTTTTTAATTTAAATACAAGGCCGGCACTAGTACAGAAAGTGAAGGAAATCAAAGAGACTATTTAATGAAAACATTTTGTGCAGAAAGTGCAGAAAAAATTGAAAATCTGTAAAGATCTCACAAGCGATTTTTTCAGCCTGTCTGGAGCCCAGAACAGATCACCAACAGCAGGGTTACAAAGAAAGGAGCAGGAGTTCAACATATGCAAAACAAAGACCATGTGATTGTGAATAGATTCAGCACATAACATTCGAAGAAAAGCACACACAACACATATATGAGCGATACAGGACAGATGCAAAAAAGTGCTTCAGGGAAGAAAGAACAACACATGCTGCAGATAAGTTTACAACACACCATTTTGCAGACAGCATGGGCACAACGTTTGGAAAGACTGTACAAGACCACGGGACGTGAAAGTATGCATGAGAAATACACAGAAAAAAAACACAAAACCCTCTCTAGCCATGACTTTTACCAATCTCGACCCCGCAAAAACCGTCAAATAAAAAACAATTTAGTGCGGCCTTCACTTCAAAGGCTACGAATGTCGATAGGCCTGTTTGTTTCAAATATTTTTTGGGAATTTTTCTGGCTTCCTCTCCGGTAATTGGCATGATCTTGTCAAATATTGCCACAGAAATTCAACGGGCCCGCGGCGCCAGTTTCATCTACGAGGTCTATGTGTTGACAGCGAGTGTGTGTTCAAACCACGTTGAGCAAAAGCAAGCATGACACAAGTGTTTTCATCAGAAAACTTGAACTTTCCTGTATTTGAAATCCTTATTATCGACTTCAATTTTCACATTTCACGACATAGCAAATATGGTGTTTTTAACTGAAAAATGCTGTTTGCATGATGCACTCTGCACTCATTTTTACGCACAAGTGCACAAATGAATTCAAATGTTATGTTGAGCAATTCTGCCAGAGGGTTTTTGCAGAGAAGTACGGTATAAAACAAAAACTAAGAAAACTGAGGTCAGAAATTAGTTTGTTCACATTCAGAAAATACCATAGATCTCATTAATACCTTATATAAACTGAAAACAAAATACAGGAAAGTCAATTCCCACTAAAAACATTGAATTCTGCGCAGACAGCACCTCAAAATCTTGAATATTGAATGAGATTACTCGCTGCGAAATTTTTAATGATTCTACCGACCACTAGAACCTACATATGACTGCAACGAATTCACATGAACCAAAAATTAATTTTGGTCTTGTTTCCTTTATTATATATACTCCTCCCTTTGAAATGTTGATAGGTTGCTCTTTTGTGTCTGTCATTTTTGTATATAGGATATTATATTATGTCTTTAATATGAATATATATGTGTCTTTATTTTATTTATTTAAATAATAATTATTTAAAGGTAGCCGTTTTTCTTTCTTTTGTCTGTCTGTATTTGTTATAAATAGGAAGACGAAATAACGAATAACGGCTCTTAGTGGAAAAACACTTCTCACACCTGAGACGGGAAAGGTGAGGTAAAATGGAACTGGGGAAAGTTCAGTCCTTGGACAACTTTTCGCTTTTTGTATAAAGTAGTCCAGAGAGAAATTCGTAATAAGAGAGATTTTAATGAAATTGATGTTTTGAACTTAGAGAGAATAGGTAGCCTCAAAACTAAATAACTGCTCTTAGTGTGGTTTCTGTGATGAAACTGCACTGAACATCTGTCCTGAAGTGGCACTCTATACTACTTACAACGCTGACACAAGTTAATAGTTAATAACGATGAAAGCAATAAATCAACAATGAATAAATCAAAACTTTCAATCAATAAATCAATGAATCAATAAATCAATAAGTCCATGAATGAATAAATCAATAAAGAATCTAATGAACCAGTAGAAGCTAATAAAAACAAAATAAAATAAACTAATAATTATGGCATGAATTTTAGGGGAGAAATAAATTTCTTTATTTATCTCGTTGGTTATTTTGTTATTACTGGCGAGAAGAGAAACAATTTTAGTGGATTTGTTGAGGTTTTACCTGCTCTACAAAAAGACCATCAGACGATACCAACCCAATTACCGGGTTCACGAGGTCCCGCCCCAAAAAATGGTTGGAAAAAATTTACAGTATTTTGCGGGTGTTGGCTGCACCGGGCTGCGTCAGTTATCCCATCCGGTACCCAAAAAAAGTGGGTTGTTAAAAAACTTCAAAGAAAACCAGGTCCCAGTGTAAAGAGCACGTAGACGCCAGCACCAAGAGGCAACAATCCTCTTATGATCACACAGCAGATTTTTGGCTATCACTACCTCACCTCATAACACACCCCACTGTCACCATGACAAGTACAGAAGTAGTGGCACACAGTGGCACACCCCTAATTCAGAACTTCACGATAGACCATAAAAAAAGCAAAAGCAGAAAGATATTGAAACACTGAAATTAGCAGGATATACAGATAAGTTCATAAAAAAGATGAGTCGTAAAGACTTACAAAAAGCAAGTCAAGATATTCAGACGGCTATAGCCACAGCAACATCTTTAGAGGAACAGAAAAAGTTAGCAGAAGAATATAAAGAAAAACTTGAAAAGGAAGAAAAGAAAGCAGAAGAAAAGGGTAAGCATTTTGAAAATTTACAAATTAATCAATTTTTAATCTCTGCATTTTCAAAAACTTATCACCCAAACATTACTATAAAAGAGTTAGCACAGGCTTTAAAAAAGAGACTAGATAGTGATGAACATAAAAAATTAAATTACAAAGACACTTCAAAGTGGATAATTGACATGATTAAAAGGTTTAATATTGATGTTGGAAATGAAAAGGAAAATGTAAAAAGAAAAGTAGCGGATTATGCAAGATATGAAGAGTATATGGGTATTAATGAGCAAAAAGGTAGTGGAGCGAAGACATTAGAAGAATTAATTGATAAGGTATTTTCAATAGCGAAAATAGAAAAATACTTACCCCGCAAAGATTGGAAACACACAATGAACAAACATGATTTTGTAAATACTCTAACGAACAAAATGACTTCCGATCCCAATTCGGATAAACAAGTTTCAAAGGATTTAAATATTGACGAGGGAATGCCACAGCCTACCATACCCCCTACGATTACCCCACCATTAGACCCCCAGCCAGAGCAAACAGAGCCAGAGGAGGGGATTTCACCCCCTACCATACCCCCGAGCGTCGCGGAGACGCCACAGCAACCAGAGACAGAGCCTCAGCCAGATCCGCAGCCCGACATACAGCAACAAAGCCAGAGCAACCAGAGCAAGTCCCCTTACAAGGAGAGGGTCGCGGTTTAATGACTAATGAAATAGATGACATAATGAAAAAATATGGATGGTATCTCGGAGCAATAGCCAGTGATGAAATCTACAAGTTGAAGCCCGGAAGCAGAAAACGATATGGATTTATTATGAATTTGGACAACCACAATCAATCAGGGTCTCATTGGATCGCCGTATGGATAAGTCTAGATAAAGACAGGAGTGTTGAAGTCTATGACCCATTAGCACTTTACGAGCCGACAGAAGACTTTCAACAACAAATGAAACAACTAATAGACAAAAGCCATCCCAATAGTTATTTGTTAATGAAGGTCAATCAAGTAAAGCAGCAATCAAACACCTCAGACACATGTGGTTGGCATAGTATGAGATTTTTAATGGAGCGAGCGAAAGGCAACCGATTTAAGTTTGCTAGCGGTTATACAGACCTTAAAGAAGAAGAAGCGGAGAAATTAAAAGCACAGAATGGGTATGGTAATTTTGATACATTCATTTGATATTTGTTTGGAGGGGTTCCACCCCTACCATACCCCGTGGGTTTGGAAAGGGGCACAGCCCCTTCCATAAACATCGGGGGCTACGCACTTTTAAGGATTACAATAAGCATTAATTTTTTTGAAAAAGAAAAAACGATGGTTTAGAATAAGTGAGAGTGCGAAAGCACGAAGCGCAATTCTAAACTATCTATAATATATCATGGACTATAAGGGAGGATGGTAAATTAACATTCAGTGTTTCAAATAACGGAGGTATTCAACCGCGGTTTATATTTGATGCTGCACTCGTACGACATTGTCCTATTCCGTGGGAATGTACCTCGCGGACGGATTTGACGTCGGAATGCCCCGTTCATCGACCGCAGGTGGTGGAGATGGTGGTAGGTTAATGTTGCAAGGGTTTTCCTCGAACAAGTGCGGGTCTGGGACCCAATTAACCTGATTACCCACCAGCCGCATTCGATACGGTTCCTGGGATGGCTTGAACGGGTTCGTTCTGAAGTTGGTTGTGTGCGCGAGCGCCGGGCATTGCAGCCTCAGTCTGTGCTCCGCGTCCGTGATATCTGGATAAGGCGGGTAGATTCGGTGTACTCTACGCGACCCCGGGTCGTATGCGTATCGCACCGGTTCTTCGTATTCCTTCCTTTCCACGGGAGCTGTAGCAAGTGTGGCTCCATACCTCTCAACATCGTTTCCGTATCGATGCGGTAGGGCCTAAACAAGCCAAGCGCCACACATCTAAATGACCGCAGCGGTACCGGGCAATGGTCCGAGAAGGCATAGATCGGTCGGTCGATCGGCCCATACACCTCCAGTTGATATTGTCAGTTGCATGAAGTATGCAGTGAAAACCTCGTTCCTGCCCCAGTGCGCGGTCGGTTCAGGCGGCGGACAGCGGTAGTGCTGATACGCCAGATCCCTGACCCGCGGCGGGTCGTTAGGCCGTTTCTGTTCAGGCAGGTTCAGTCTGTCACTGTATTTGTCGGGCGCAAGTATGTCGCAGTCCCCGACCTTTTGCCAGTATTGTCGGCGGAGTTCCTCCGTTCGTTCCGCCTTCGTTGGGCTAGAAGAAAGGTATGAATCCTCCTCCCTGTCGGGTAACCCGTGCCCTCAGGGGTCTGTAGCCCTTCAGGGTCGACATTCTCATCCGTCGGTGGAGAGGAAGGTGTATCCTCCATCGGTTCATACCCCTTGTCAGCCGATGACTTCACAGTGGTCGTCAACATCTCCGACTCGACCTCAGTATCTCTCCGTGGAGATGCCGGTGTGGTCATAACACTAGCCGGAGTTGTGCCACCTGAGTGTCGGGCGGGTATGAGCGGTATGCTAGAACCGTGAGGTTCGAGTTCCAGGGTTTCGTTTCCCTGTACATTCTTGCTGTTGTGTTCGTTTGTACCACTGTTCGGGGCCCGGGTTGTCATAGTCGTGTGGGGTGTCCCCTCTGGTGAGTCGTGTGTTGATCCGCACCTGAAGTTCCCTTCTCCAGGTGGGTCAAATTCGCCCCCTTGCCCCGCTTCGCGATGCTGGTCCGCCACCGGGCTAGTTGCCGGGGTCGTCCCCATCGGAGTGCCCCGCGCAGTACAGGGAAGCCGTCGTCCCTCGCCCGCTATCGCCTGTAATCCTAGGTGTACTATTAGTATCACCAGGACCGAAGCCACGCAAGCTAGGAGGAATCCCAAGTACTGCTCCACCAGATGTCCAGTGTCGAACATACACCGGCAGGTGCCTATATCACGTATATACCCGTGAGTCTATATGTATGTATGTATGTATATCAGCCCAAGCACAACGAGCAATGTGCGGTGTTTGTGTTGTTCATGTGTCGGTGTTCGACTTTCTGCTCGTTTCAAACGCAGGTCAACAGCGTGACAATGCGGGTGCAACCGTGCCCCAGTCATCTTTGCTGTCCGCGGGTTACGCCATGACCTTGTTGCGCGATTTGCGGCGGTACATAGGGACATGTTAAAATCTACTTTAATCCTTCGTTACTTTCCCTTAATGAGAACAAAGAACAAAGAACATACCTTTAATAAAAGCCTAAATCTAGACGATCCGATCTCGTCGGAATCAAATGGGGAAAAGAAAATAGGTCTAGGCTCAAGCGCTCTTTCAAGCTCGCTCATCATACAACAAGGCAAGTGGAACACTGGGGCCGGATCCGTCCAAGACTAGACGGTCCGGTCACACGCGAGCGTGAAACTAACTCAGACTAACCCTCCACCCGAGCCTGAGCCTAGAGCTTCTCTGACCCCCCCATGGCTTTCTGTTCTGTTACAAGTTCCGTCATACTGGCGCCCACGTAGAGCCTGAAGCAGTTGGACGACCACCTGCCCGCTCGCATGATGGCAGTATCGGAGGCACCGCAGGCGAAGAGACGAGCAGCACCCCGCGGCGTAGCGAAATCCCGTTGAAGCCAGCCGCCGTTGGAACACGTGCCTTCTGTAGCAAGATGCGCATAGTGTCGACGAACACCAAGCGGTTGATTGGGGAGTTGTCGGCTAGGCGGAAGAAAGGCTGCGGACCGGCTGACGGAAGTTTGAAGCAATCGCGGCTGTTGCAGTACAGCTCCTTCCACTGGTGTGGGCAGACCAGCGGGTTGTCCTGCTCTCCGAGCCCCACGTCGCAGCCTCGCCGGAAGGGATCTTGCTTGGCGCCGTCGAGCCGCACCATAATGCGATTGAGGCCGTCGCTGTAAACGGTCCTTACAGAAGAATTAACAAGGAAACGACAGATGGCAAGGGAGCCAGAGGCTACTAGCTCGCCGACCCGGAGCAGACCAAAGAAGCCCCAGACCGCAACGGTTACCACGGTTATCCATAAAGGGCGCGTAGACTTGGGGATGGCCCTGTTAGAACGCTATCCGAAAACGAAGGACACCACGGCGAGTAGCATCCAAAACTCTAGCGTTCAACGATTGTCCAATTTTGTGCGCTTACTGCGCTTGATTCCTTTCCACACCATCTCGACATAGTGATTGTCAGTTGGATCATCCATTCCCAACCGGAGACAGAAGTCCTGACCAGAAATTAAATTTAACTTCATTAAATCGAAGGCCTAGGCCTAGTAAGTAGTAAGTAGTAAGTAGTAAGTAGTAAGTAGTAAGTAGTAAGTAGTAAGTAGTAGTAGTAGTAGTAGTGGTGGTATAGTAGTAGTAGTGGTAGTAGTGGTAGAAGTAGTAGTAGTAGTACTAGTAGTAGTAGTAGTAGTAGTACTAGTAGTAAGTGGTTACCGTAGTAGTAGTAATAGTAGTAGTAGTAGTAGTAGTAGTAGTAGTAGTAGTAGTGGTAGTAGTAGTAGTAGTAGTAGTAGCCGAATTGCATACATATACACATTGACGGTAGAGACGGCGAGAAGCGGAACAGCCAAACCAGGAAGAGCACGATGAACACTGGGTCCGGCCTCTACCATTGGGGCTTCCAGCGAGGCGTAGCATAGGATTCCCCGAACTCTCGAAGCTTGTGGATGGCAGATCCATACGTCGAGGTGGTACGGTTACCAGCCGAGAGTGACTGGGTCATTAACTCGATTGCAGAATCGACAAGCCAAGGGACTTCTGTAGCGGCCGCAGAGGCGTGAAGAAGGCGCGGACAGGTTCATCTCTCGCCGCAAGTCTTGCGCTCGATCTACCTGCGCACGGGCCAAGCAGTCCACAACAGCGATGCGCTCTCGCTGAACATGAGAAGCAGTCAGTGCAATGCCTGCCCGGATTAGCTTTGTGGCCCACACTTCTAAGAGCCTTTGTACGTGCGGCTGGGCAGAGTAACACGAGTTTACAAAGCCTGCCGCCGACTTACAATCCGTCACAACGTGGATCTTACGGAAGCCAAGGACTGCGGCCACTCTCGATGCAGCAGAGAAGGCACAGTAAACCTCACGCTGGGGGGAAGAGGGCACGTTCTTGTCTGATCTCAGCAGGACTAACTCCTCATCTGTCCAATCTTCCGAGATGTACAGCCCCCTGGACCGATCCGGGGCCGCGATGAGCGCCCCCTTTCCCCCCACCTGCGTCTCTTCCACTTGTGAGAGGTTCGCATCGGTCCACTGATAGTGCACTTCCCGCTATCTCCTACCCACACCATCTTCTCTTCGTCGAAGTGTCCGATCCGTAGGAACTCCGAAATGGGCAGTCGGAAATTAGCCTCGACCAGCTTACAGAGGGACCATCTTGCCGCCGCCGACGTCCGTGCACACACCCGTGCTGTCTTGGCCTCGGCCTTGACATAGTTGTTGTACTGTTGGCGTAGCTGGCCCACGGCAGGACGCGCGTAGAACAACATCTGAGCCACGTAGGACAGTAGGCCGAGGTGCCTCTCGAGCGTCTTCAGCCTGAAGAGAGAGTTGGTAGCAAGGCGGTCCAAGCCGGCGATCACGATATCCCTCGTGCGGTAACTCGACGTACCAATGTCCCTCCCGGGTGTCCTTGTACCAGCCCAACGCGCGGAAGGTCTGGCTCACCTCCTCTTTGTGCCACGGGATGCCGAAGCGATTCGATAGGGCCTTGAAATTCTTGAGCAATGCGAAAGTGCGTTCCCAGTCTTTGGCGATGATGTCGGAGTTGTTGACGTAGAGCTTCATGTGGATCTTCCGGTAAATGTAAATGATCTCCAAGGCTCGAGAGAATCTATTCAATCGATCTGCAGCTGGCACACCGCCGAACCCGGGGCAGACGTGAACAAAGTACTCTGTCTTGCCGGTCTCCGGATGCTTGACTGCCACCACGTGCTGCCAAAACACTGAAGGGTCCAGCGGGGTCTGTCTGTATGCGTCCTGGATGTCGGCTATGAGCGCCATCCCTTCGGGACGCGCTGGGAAGTGTTGTTCTGTCTTTGCCGCCTTTTCAATAAAGCTTGTGGTACGATGCGATCGTGACTGAGCTTGAATCGGTCCGTGGACGGCTTGCTACCTCTGTGCAGGAACAGTATTTAAATGTATGTTCTAATAACATCTATATCATAGTACTACATATATATCATAGTATATATATATATATATATATAATATATATATATAAATATATTACGCAAGCACTATTTTAATAGAATACTTGCCATTCGTAGAGCTGAGTGGGAAGCAGAAGAGATAAAATGGAAGAGTATTAATATCAAGAGATACAAAAGAGAAAACATGTATTTTCCATGATTTTATCTCATCCGAGTCTGCTTCCCACTCAGCTCTACGAGTGGCAGTTGAAGTACTTATTCGGAGGCTATCATTAATAAGCTAAACAGCTTGCGTAATAATAATAATAATAATAATAATAATAATGATAATAATAATAATAATAATAATAATAATAATAATAATAATAATAATAATAATAATGCTTCTCTGTCAATGGCTGATGCATTTCTGCACATGCGCCTCCATCGTCTCACCCGTGAGGGGAGTACGAAGAATTGACGATAAGCTCTAATGACACCCCCGCAAGGGCAGTTCCAACACTTCCAGACGGGCCGGTATGTTCAATGAAAATACTGGTCCAGACGGATCGGTATGTTCAATGAAAATACTGGTGGCACCGACGGGAATCGAACTGGCGACAGGGCCCAGATGGTAGAACTTGACCACTGGGCTATCACGGTGTCCAAAATAATAATAATAATAATAATAATAATAATAATAATAATAATAATAATAATAATAATAATAATAATAATAATAATAATAGTGCTTCTCTGTCAATGGCTGATGCATTTCTGCACATGCGCATCCATCGTCTCACCCGTGAGGGGAGTACGAAGAATTGACGATAAGCTCTAATGACACCCCCGCAAGGGCAGTTCCAACACTTCCAGACGGGCCGGTATGTTCAATGAAAATACTGGTCCAGAAATAGACCGGTATGTTCAATGAAAATACTGGTGGCACCGACGGGAATCGAACTGGCGACAGGGCCCAGATGGTAGAACTTGACCACTGGGCTATCACGGTGTCCACAAATAATAATAATAATAATAATAATAATAGGCTTCCTCAGACTATAGCATCAGATCCAGATCCTGGACATGTGCCTCCATTAATAATAATAATAATAATAATAATAATAATAATAATAATAATAATAATAATAATAATAATAATAATAATAGTGCTTCTCTGTCAATGGCTGATGCAAATCTGCACATGCGCCTCCATCGTCTCACCCGTGAGGGGAGTACGAAGAATTGACGATAGGCTCTAATGACACCCCCGCACGGGCAGTTCCAACACTTCCAGACGGACCGGTATGTTCAATAAAAATACTGGTGGTGTAGGCATCACCCCCCGGATAGCCGGTAAAAAATACCTTTTCCTGGTGACAGGTGCACCAGCTTGTTTTTCAGTATTATTTGTCCGGATTGGACCTGATGCCATTTTATTCCTGGTCTGTTGCCGTTTTCCTTTTTGGCTTCACTGTGCTAATACAACGAGACATCATTCTCATTCTTGAGGACTGTGTTTGGTTGTATTACCGACTTTTTACGAGCTATCGTTGGGGGCATTACATTTGGAGTCCACATCACTAGGGTGATTTCTTTCTGCTTTGCCACACAGGCAACAGAGTGAATTTTCACTGACCTGTCTCACACGGGGACGTCAGACGAAAACAAATACTCCAACACAGCTCCCTCATAACTCTTTCACAAAACAAATAATTTGATTTGTCTCAAGCAGGTGTCTCGTACCCTCTAGCCCAATCAGTCTGTGTGATCACAAGGAGACATCAGATACAAACTCTCTGTCGTTCTTGCTGTTCTCACACAGAGTCCAAGAAGAAGGAGGTGGACAGAAGAGTGAAGGAACACACACAAAACACAAACAAGCATAGGGACAGGAGCACAACACTTTACCCTTCTAGTTTGTGCATTTATCTGCATTATCTCACACATACGTCAGAGTATTTTTGCAAATCTCTGATCGTTTTCTAAAGGTAGGTCTGAGAACCTATCCGACCGACTGTCGACTTCTCAAGGAGAGCTTTTCTAGCTTCTCTATTACTATCTGTGTGTAGGTCCAAGTGCCTCATACTAGATACAATATAGAAAAGGAGGAGAAAGTAATCTGAGTAAGGAGAACAAGAAATCGGAGAAAGTCTCAAAGACTAATTTTCTCAAACAAAAACAAACCTACAAACAGTGTTTCATAGAGGACAGGGAATCTTATCCAACCCTCTCTATTAGTTTCTCTCTTCACTAGTCAATCGACTGAAGGAGGAACAGAACACAAACGAACAAAAACCAAACATAGGAGCTGACACTGTCCTCCTGTTGATCACTACTACGACATCATGTCGACAGAGACCGCCGAAGTGAGTGAATTCTCGGAGGCAGATCAAAGAAGAGAAGAAGAAGGAGGAGGAGGAGGAGGAAGAGGATTGAATGAAGGAGGAGGAGGAGGATTGAATGAAGGAGGAGGAGATGAAGGAGTAGGAGGAGGAGTAGAAGAGGGCTGGGATGATGAAGGAAGATATGGAGGAGACGAAGATTAAGGAGGATTTGAACAAGAAGAGACGGGAGGAGGAGGAGCATATGGTAATCCCTTACCACCTGCCTACACGGGAGGAGGAGGACGAAAAATGATCGACTTGATTCATAGTGATGGAGAGGAGATCACAGTGGAGGAACAACAGTGGGTGCAAGACCACTATGACCTCACTAAAGAAGAGTTTGATAACAAGATGGGGGTAGAGAAGGACACCTATGTGTGGATCCCTCAGGATCAAAGAAGAGAGAAAAGTCGTGCTAAAAAGGATGTCTATATCTTATTATCAAACACAGCACAGCTCCTCGGCAAACTGGTCTCTGATCCAGAAGAGAGAAAGAAGATACAGCATATCAAGTTTGGGGACACACACACCCACCTTGAATTACTCGATGCTATCTTTGGGGTGTACACTCAAACCCTGATTTGGGAACGTACATACGGCCCACGATGTGAGGGTTACCTCCAGTACACAAACCCAAGAGCAACGGCCAGATTCCTCGCGACTGGTCAGGAGGCAGTCGATGTAACAAAAATGAAGACCAATCTGGGTTCGAAAAACTCGAGTGGCATATTTCATTTTTTTACAATGGAAATAAAGGCCTTGGAGGAGGGGAAGGCAGAGATGGAAAAAAGCATTAAGGCAGCAGGAGAAACTCATCCTGTGATTGATGAGTTAGAGAAGACCGACAGAGTTCTGACCAAGATCAGACTGTTGATGGGTGCGTTACTGCACAAGGAGGCATGGAAGAGATGGATTCCTACCAAGGATCACTCTGTCCTTAAATCACTTAGTAACGCACCACCGGTCGCCAACAAAGCAGGTGTTGACCAAGATCTGCTTCTGAATTGGTGGCCTTTATCACTCATGCTCAAAAGCTGGTGATATCTGAGAAGAAGAAGGCGAAAGAGAATGAGGAGTTCGAGAAGACGATGAGACTGGAAAGAATGAAAGCAAAAGTGAGTGGTGCAAAGACACACCCTCCGACATATTTGACCCCACCAGCTCCTGCCCCACCAGCCCCTGCACCCTCGGGCTCAACTACGGTGGTGGTCACAAACACGGAGAAGAAGGACAGACAGAACATCATAAATGCCTTCAAGGGGAAGAAAGGAGGAGTGGCAAGTGTCATGCTATATGCCAAGACGAGCTCAGACAAAGACTCTGATGCTTCGCTTTTGAGCAAGCTCAAAGAGATCAATGCCTGCATGAAGGCTTTTCCTTGCGACGAAACGCAGGAATACGAAGCCCTTGTTACTGTTTTTGACCAATCTCTAGTCTCGGAGGGATTTGATCTGACACAGTACAAGTTTTTGAGAAAGAAGGAGGAGATTAAGAGAAACAATGCAACAGGCCTAGACGCTCAGTGTGAACTGGCGGTGGCCACACTCATTTCATATTTTCAATCTCATGGATACCAGCATCTCTGCACTGGTACTCTCATAGGATTTGAAATCTTTGAGACAGTGGCGATGAGTTTGAGGAGTGCTGTTGGCTTGGCGGCGACCCTTACGGAGGTAGTTTTCTCCTATGGGCTAGTCTATGGCCGCAAGTCGATCATCCTCTATTTCTTTTCGGCGTTACACACAGTTAACCCGAGTAAGCTTACTCAGCTCATACAACAATGCTCGACGTTTAGCTCAGTGAAGTCCAAGAACTTCCTCGAGACACACGTGTTCGAAAATACGGTTCAAAGCGTTGCTCCGTCAGCACTGTTTCAAGAAGTGATGAGTGCATGCTCAAACATGGACTCGCTCACGGAGGCACATACGGCACAGGCAGGCGGTGTACCTGTTGGCGCACAAGCCACGTACACAAACAGAGTTGCCGGTTGGAAGAGACAGAGAGAGCCAGACCTGAAGACCGCATGTTGGAGGTGGTTCGCGGGCTTGCAGTGTAAGGCACAGATGGAGAACAGAGACTGCTCTTTCAATCATGATAGGCAGAACCCAACAGCAAGGGCAAATTTTCTGAGCAGGACGGAAGGCAAGGAACCGGGCCTTTTCAATATGCTTCAGATTGCCGCTGTGAACGAAGGTTGGTATGCCAATATGTGTGATGATGAGGAGTTACGAGAGGCAATCATTACCTACATGAAGAGGATGAAGGAGAAGAAGGAGGAAAGGGAGAGACAAAAGAACTTAAAGGCCTCTCAAAGAGGACGAGAAGGAGGAGCAGGAGCAGGAGGACGAGGAGGAGCAGGAGGAGGACGAGGACGAGGAACATGGAGAGGAGCCTCGAGGTGGCAGGGAACCCCTCAGAGAGGAAGAGGAGGAGGTCGGGGATATACCCCTTATGGAGGGAGAGCTGTTCGAGCTCCAGCCCCCCCACCCAGAGGAGGAGGAGGCTCGTGGGCAAGCTCCAACCCGAATTTCGGTCGAGCTCAGGCCTGCAACACTGCCTCGGAGACCGATACGTCATCCTACCCGGACACTACTCAAGGTAATCGTTTCGAGGTGGTGGAATGACTGGAGGGGGAAGAAGAGAGGAAGGAGAAGACTGTGAAGTTTAACCCTAAAGTCACAGTGCTTTCTAATGCTGTTGTGCAGACTGGGCCAACGCTTCCTCTATGTGAAAACAAAGATGTGGGTACACAGAGACTGCAGCCCCAAGGTAGTCTCATACCCGTTCATACAGCACGGTTACCAATGATATTAACTGATGCAAATAGGAAGGCGAGACTTGCGATGGAGGCGAGGAGGCCAATGGCAGACGTATCGCCTCGGCCAAGCAAACAACCACGAACAGACTCAATGTCTACGGTCGCGGCGGGTGGCGAGCAAAAAGACAATGTGTGTACTCAAGTACCACAAGACAATGTCGCTCAAATAGTAAACGCACCAGTACCGCAGAATAATAAAAATGTTAATGAGGTGAAGGAGGAGAAGAAGGAGGAGTTGAAAAACTTAGAGACAGACTCCAAAATTTGGAACGTAAAGTTCTTGTTCTCGCAGCCAATATACACAGGCCCGATGCTCTGTGTTATACGGAACTTTATTGTGAAACATTGAAGACAATATTAAAAGTTGGTAATGATACGATGGCGAATATTAATATTGTCGGCAGGAAGTTTTTAAGTCGATACCGGGACTGGGTGGACGGAAATATGAAAAAGTCAACGGGCACTCTCAAAGGAGTGAGCAGCCGGACGGATATCACGGGAATCATCACACTGACCTTTAAATTGAAATCCGCACGAGTATACCGTATGGACCTCTATGTCGTCCCCGGTTACCACGGGTCAATATTACTATCGTATGACCAATTGGCTACGATGGGGGCTGTGATTGATTGCGCCGCACGGCGAGTGATATATGGAGTAAAAAGAGGAGAACGATATTGATCCCTTCAACGCTACTGACTCTTATGAGGCTTATGAGCTGAGTCTAGCGACGGATCACAAAAGATGGCCATCGCACATGAGGCACTTGAGGTGTACGTTCACCCCCATGTCGTAAGACCGGATGAACTGTCCTGGACCGACAATTGGGAATCCCAAGTGTGCACTGTCACAGTTCCGACATGCCATTGGGACAAAAAGTCTATTGATGACTTAATCGAGAAGCGAAAGGAGGAGATTATATGTGTCGCACAAAGAAGCCCGTCGTTGGCGAGATTCGCGGAAGGAGTAGGAACAGATGTCCATATTACTAACGGATACTGTTTCCATGCGAAAGTAGGAGAAGAAAAAAGGGAGGAGTTTGTACCAAGGAGAACGGGGCGAATCCCGGATACTCCACCAGAAACTATTAAAAGTTTTATTACTGATTTCTGGGGTGACGAGCCCACGTGGCCGCGTTCACTGTCTGAAGTGAAGAAATGCTTACGGACTTTATTCTAAAATAATAAGCCGTATATTATTATCCTGCCATATAATGAGAAGGCAATATGGGCGCAGGAAATAAGGGACCGGCTTATTGATCATCCTATACCGGTACCCTCTCGCAAGCAACAGCTAGTGGTGGCTTGTCGTATGGGAACTCGTGAGCAGAGCAGTGCATACAAGCGGAAGCTCAGAGACCTCGACAAGTTGAAATTGATACCGCAAGCATTCACATGCTTTGATGGTTTTTACACCCGTAAAGCTCCTTTGCAATACGCGAGACTCATTGACATGCTGGTGGAGCTCGGTAAAGATGATGAGCCGGACACGGTCACGTATGAAAAGACGGGCCTAGATGATGTCTCGGAAGAGGACTTAGGCTTGGAGGAGGACAGAGAACCCCTCAAGCAACATAAGCAGATGTCTGATGAAGATTTTCAAGAGGCGGTGCGGAAAATATTGGAAGAAGGAGTAGGCACGGAGAAGGAGAAGGAGCTTTTAAAAGCCAAATTAGAGGCGAACAAGGAAATTTTTGACCCTCCACATGCAGGTGGTGTCAAGCCTGAAGATTTCACTGCGGTTATTTACAAAATACCGGGTGCGGAGCCGTCACCGGCACCACGAAGGGCGAATTTGAGTATACATGAGGCGAAGATAGCGGAGGAGCTAGCAAGACAGCTGCTCAATGAGGACTTTATTGAGAGATCAACATCCTCAATAGTCTCACAACCGAGAATAGTGCCGAAGCCAGGAGGAGAATGGCGCCTGACAGTTAACTATGCTCGTGTTAACAAGGTGCTGGAAAGAGAGAAATCCTCTCCCGACATTAGAAGAAGGAAGGAGAGTATTGCGGAATGCAAAATTCTATTCGGTCATTGACCTTAAGAATGGCTTCTGGCAGATACCACTGGAGGAAAAGTCCAGATGGCTGACGGCGTTTGTGGTGGGTATGGAAATATACCAATGGAAAGTGCTTCCGATGGGCCTCAAGCAAGCCCCAGGACTTTTCCAGAAGGCGATGCAGAAGATGTTGAGCAGTCAGTACGATGATTTGTCTGACGGTGGCTTTATGAGAAGGCGGGGACAGAAGGCGGGAGAATATGCATTTTGCTATATCGATGACATTATCGTATACTCTAACACAATGGAGGAGCATATCGATCATTTGTCCGATATATTCAGGCGCATCGGAGCTTTTGGCCTGAAGTGCAATCTAAAGAAGTGTCAACTTGCCAAGACGAGTGTGACATACTTAGGGTACGAGATCTCCCATAATCGAGTCTCGATATCCAAAGAGAAGAGGGAGGAGATTATGAATCGACCGATACCGAAGAACCGCACTGAATTGCACTCATTCCTTGCGATGGCGCAATATTATAGCCAGTTTATACCCGATTGGGGTGCAACACGGGCTAAGTTGGAGAAAATGATAGATTTTGGAGACTTTGAGAAGTGGGGCGAAGAGGCTTTGCAAGCGTTTCATGCGCTCAAAGATCTCATTTACAAAGACCCGAAAGACGGGGACTGGTGTTAACGATGCCCGACTTTACGAAACAATTCGTAGTCGATACAGACGCGTCTAAGTTTGCGAATGGGGCTGTATTACAACAAGAGGATGAGGAGAAGAAATTACGCCCAATCATGTTTATTAGTAGGAAGTTGTGTGCGGCGGAGAGAAACTATTGCACAAGGCAAAGAGAGGCGTTGGCGGTAGTATGGGCCCTCAAGAGGCTCAGAGAGTATTTGTGGGAGGACCTCAATTTACTGTCAGAACTGATCATCATAACCTGTTATGGTTGATGAATCATGAACAGACGGGACGGCTGGCGCGGTGGCAAGCGTTCTTGTCTTGTTTCGATTTTACAATGGTCCATCTACCGGGAAAGCGAAATGTGGTCGCTGATAGCCTCTCTAGGCTAGAGTTTAACTCAGAAGTATCGGCGTTGGTGTCCACGGTGGAGATGGAAGACTTGTCCACTGACAAGGTGTATGAGGTCAGCCACATTGAGGCGATGGAGATGGCGAGTGGAGTCCGATATGACCGCACAGGTCTACGGTACAGTCCACAAGGCCCGGATCACGGGATATGTTGTGAGCTACATACCCAGGAGGACGCTGAGTGGTCCTATGAGGTATATGAGAATGCGAAGGCGAACATAAGAGAGGAAGAGGAGACGCAGGAAGTTTATGCGGAGCCTCCTCAAGAGCGGAGAAGTGACCTAGACGATGACCCGGAAAGAATCGGGGTACGGCTAGAAGATGGTACTATCCATATAGCCTCGCCTACCGCATGGAGGCAACAACAGGCTCAAGATCCGGAGTTTAAAGAACTGATACAGTTATATCAGAACCCGGATGAGCTACGGATGACGAAAGCG
>WBZZ01000692.1:0-104365 GCA_019918135.1 Paulinella micropora
TGGGGATGTCTCTGTTAGAACGTTGTCCGAACACGAAGGACGCCACGGCGAGGAGCATCCAAAACTCAAGTGTCAGACGGTTGTCCAACTTTGTGCGCTTACTGCGTTTAATACCTTTCCACACCATCTCGACGTAGTGGTTGTCGGTTGGATCATCCATTCCCAACCGGAGACAGAAGTCCCGGATGGCATACATATATACTTTGACGGTAGAGACGGCGAAGAAGCGGAACAGCCAAACCAGAAAGAGCACGATGAAAACTGGGTCCGGCCTCCACCGTTGGGGTATCCAGCGTTCCGTAGCGTAGGACTCCCCAAACTCTTGAGTTTGTGGATGGCAGAACCATACGTCGCACTAGTACCAGCTGAGAGCGACTGGGCCATTAATTCGACTGCGGAGTCGACAAGCCAGGGGACTTCCGTAGCGGCCGCAGACGCGTTGAAGAAAGCGCGGACAGGTTCATCTCTCGCCACAAGCTTTGCGCTCGATCTACCTGCGCACGGGCCAAGCAATCCACAACAGCGATGCGCTCTCGTTGAACGTGAGAAGCAGTCAGCGCAATGCCTGCCCGGACTAGCTTTGTGGCCCACACTTCTAAGAGCCTTTGCACGTGCGGTTGAGCAGAGTAACACGAGTTTACAAAGCCCGCCGCCGCCTTACAATCCGTCACGAGGTGTATTTTCCGGAAGCCAAGGACTGCGGCCACTCTCGTGTAAGAAGGCACAGTAGACCTCACGCTGGGGGAAGAGGGCACGTTCTTGTCCGATCTCAGCAGGACCAACTCCTCATCTGTCCAATCTTCAGAGATGTACAGCCCCCTGGACCGATCCGGGGTCGCGATGAGCGCCCCCTTTCCCCCCACCTGCGTCTCTCCCACTTGTGAGAGGCTCGCATCGGTCCATATAGTGCACTTCCTGCTATCTCCTATCCACACCATCTTTTCTTCGTCGAAGTGCCCGATTCGCAGGAAGTCTGAAATGGGTAGCCGGAAGTTAGCATCCACTAGCACATCACGGGACCACCTTGCCGCTGCCGACGTCCGTGCACATACTCGTGCTGTCGTGGCCTCGGCCTTGACATAGCTGTTGTACAGCTGGCGAAGCTGGCCACGGCAGGACGTGCGTAAAACAACATTTGAGCCACGTAGGACATCAGGCCGAGGAGCCTCTCGAGCGTCTTGAGTTTGAAAAGAGAGCTGGTAGCAAGGCGGTTCAGGCCGGCGATCACGACGTCCCTCTTGTCATGCGGTAACTCGACGTACCAGTGTCCCTCCCGGGTGTCCTGGTACCAGCCCAACGCGCGGAAGGTCTGGTTCACTTCCTCCTTGTGCCACGGGATGCCGAAACGCTTCGATAGAGCCTTGAACTTCTTGAGCAAAGCGAAAGCACGTTCCCAGTTCTTGGCGATGATGTCGGAGTTGTCGACGTAGAGCTTCATGGGGATCGTCCGGTAAAGGTAGATGACTTCCAAAGCTCGAGAGAACCTATTCCACTGATCTGCAGCTGGCACACCGCCGAAACCCGGGCAGATTTGAACGTAGTACTCGGTTTTGCCGGTTTCCGGATTGCTGACTGCCACCACGTGTTGCCAAAATACTGAAGGGTCCAGCGGGGTCTGTCTGTAGGCGTTTTTGATGTCGGCAATGAGCGCGACGCACCCTGGTCCCGCCTCAACGATCCTAGCCATTTGTCTGTCGTGCGAATAATACTCCACCCCATCGTCCGTTCGGGGGCATAGCTGATTAAATCAAAGGTGACGAGGGTACGACAAGTCATTGATAAGTCTCTTCTTCCCGTCCTCCGGGTGCCACTTGTCCTTGGGTATAGCATATTGCCGCGAAACAATCGCTTGGTTCTTCTCATCATCGTTGGGGAATGGTGGTCTAACGAACGGTCCCACCATGTAACCTTTGTTCACGCAGCTCAAGACTTCTTCATAGAGCTTCCGGTTGTCCTCGGGCGATAATCGGTCAACTATGGAATAGTCGCGGAGGAACTCTCCCGTGCCCCTGTAGAACGTTTGCGTGCCAGTGAGGAAGCCTTTCAACCATGTCACCTCGTCAGGCGGCAAGCACTGGTTTGCGTCGCTGAGGATCTCTTCTACGTTGAAAACCGTGGTGTACGGTTTGATCTTTCCCTTGCAGGGCGGCAGTACAAGTCTTTCACCAAGCACGAACCTGGGCTCGTTCTCTTCCAACCCAAAGAAGCACCCTGAGCGTCCCCTCCCTCTCGAAACGAAACTCAACAAGAGCTATTCCTCCCCAGCGTCGACCTGGGTCCGAAGTTCTCTCGAACCACACGTGCGTGGTGCAAGGCTCAACGCACTGGGCCTCCACCTTGCCTTCGTATCCCACGAGCGCAGCCACGTGCGCGGAGCGCAATCTATCGATCATTGAAGACAGAGATGCATTGGATGAAAAGGGGGAGAAAAACGACCAAAAGGGAAAGTCGTGCCACCACACACTGCCCCCTTCCACTTTGGACAACAAAGAGGGGGGAGACAGCAATGGCAGACTCCAATTTGGAAAGTTCTGACTAGCTACGGGCAAGCATGAGAACGACTTCTCAACTGCGCCGCTAGCTCTGACCTGAGATGGTGTTGAGTGAACCCAAGCACCCATCTCTTCTTCCGCCTCCTGTCTGGCCACTTCCCAAACCCACCTGGGCAAAGGGACAAAGTCGGCCTGAGACTTGGATGAAGGGTGAAGACTGACGAAAGGAGGGGTAACAAAAAGAGGAGAGGAGAGAGAAGAAGGAGGAGAGGAAGCAAAAGAAAGGGAAGAGGAAGAAGAAGGAGAGAAAGGTACACCAGCTTGAGTGGCACCGCCATCTCGCTGCTTACTTACGAAGGCAAAGGGAACAGACGAAGTGGGAGGAGTAGTAGTAGAAGAAGGAGTGGCAACAGTATAAGATGAAGGCGAAGAAACAACAGTAGAAGACGGAGTAACAGTAGCAACAGGAGTAACAGTAGAAGAAGGAGTAACAGTAGCAAGAGGGGAAGCATGGAAAGTAGAAGAAAGAGCATTACTAACAACCGATGGTGCGACAATAGGTGAAAAACAATTAATAACTGACGGTGCAACAGCAGACGAAGAAGAAAAAGAAGAAGAAGAAGAAGAAGAAGAAGAAGGAGAAGAAGGAGAAGAAGAAGAAGAAGAAGAAGAAGAAGAAGAAGTAGAAAAGGAGAAAGAAGAAGAAGAAGAAGAAGAAGAGGAGGAGGAGGAGGAGGAAGAAGAAGATAAAGAAGAAGAGAAAGAAGAAAAAGAAGAAAAAGAAGAAAAAGAAGATGGGAAAGAAGAAGAAGAAGAAGAAGAAGAAGAAGAGGAGGAAGAAGAGGAGGAACAAGAAGAGAAAGAAGAAAAAGAAGAAGAAGAAGAAGAATAAGAAGAAGAAGGGGAAGAAGAAGAAGAAGAAAAAGAAGAAGAAGGAGAAGAAGAACAAGAAGAAGAAGAAGAAGAAGAAGAGGAAGAAGAAGCAGAAGAAGAAGAAGAAGAAGAAGAAGAAGAAGAAGAAGAAGAAGAAGAAGAAGAAGAAGAAGAAGAAGAAGAAGAAGAAGAAGTAGTAGCAGTAGTAGTAGTAGTACTAGTAGTAGTAGTAGTAGTAGTAGTAGTAGTAACTGACAAGGCAAAAGGATAAGTCACAGTTGAGATAAAACGAACAGGTGAGGGTAGAAGAGGAGAAGAAAGAGTTGAAACAGTAGTAGAAAGAGGGGAAGAGAGAAGGGGAACCCTCCGTACATCGGAGCTGACAAACATGTTAGGTAGGCCACTCTTACTCGGAGATGACATAATGGCACTACCTACAGACGACGAAAAGGAGTGTTGCGAGATGAGGGACGAACAAGGGGGGAGAACGAGGTGAGGAAAGCAGCAGACAACCTGGGGGTACAGAATGGCCAAGCAAGTTTGGTTGACCGTCCTTTGGTTGTGAAGAACGACCGCTGGTGGCGGAAAAACCGGAAAAAAGAGAAGTTCTGGTGCGGGTGGCACCACCAGCAAAAAAGATGTGGAAGCCACCACACTCACATACTGCGGTGAACGGTGTTTCTTGTTGCGTTGAAGCGTGCTGGAAGGCGTTTTGTCTTTTTGTTCAACTTCAGCAGGGCATGCGACACCCTCACCAGGGTCCCACACCACTTCCCCACTCCCCACAACCACTGCATTGGAATTTGACGAAGTCGAGCACACCCTGAGGGTCGAAGGCACTTCCGACCCAAAGCCTTTACCCTCAGGGCCTCTTCATCCTTGCTTAGGCTTCTTGAAGTCCCACTTGGTACTAGTAGAATTGGGGCAGGTGTCTTTACGGTGGTCCTTCTTGCCTGGGCAGGCTGGGCACGAATGACGAAACCGACAATTTTGCCATAGCTGCATACATCGCCCTCTGCCCAAGCCCAACACGCCTTGTTGATCAGTTTCCCTCGACGACCACCAGGTGTCGACTGACTAGTACTGTTGTTGTTACCATGGGAGGACGACCACAGTTGGTTTCCCCCCCGGCCTGACACATCAACATAGGCGTTAGAAAGTGGTACGAGATGTACGTGGCAGAGTTCAGAAAACAAAGTGCCTTTGTGCCACTCTCCCAACTTAGACAAGCTCCTCACAGCCCAGTCCCATGCAGCAACAGAAGCAATAGTATATTTCCTCAACAGTAGTTCTACAAACCTGTAATGCTCCCACATATCTGCTGCATGCGACGTCCAACACACAGAGTACAAACCAATCATGATGCTGATTAGGTTGAGCAAACCCCCAGCAGTGGCCTTAGCCTGGAAATGCAGAAGCTGCGCCGGCGCGTGGAGCCGTTGGTTCTGAGCACGCTGGGACGGGGCGGGGGTTGTTCGGACGCGCAGGCGGCGGCGTGGGAGCAGGTGCGCAAGGGCCGGCTGTCACCGTTCACGCCGGGGCTGAAGCTTCCACCCTCGTTCTACTCGTACCAGGCGCTGCCCGTGAACAACCTGGGAGTGGCCGACTGCCAGTTGGTGCGCCTGAATACGTTGTTGGAGGCGATCTACCGGGGCCCACTGAACGAGGAGTTCCAGGTCTGTCTGGCGGCGGCGCAGACGGCCGGGGCCGTAGGCACGTTCTTTCACCTGCTGATGTACGGCCCGCCCGGCACGGGCAAGTCGCATCTGCACCAGCTGCTGACGGAGCACTGCCTGCTGCAAGGGGCGGTACGCGCGCAGCTGGGGATGTCGGTCAAGGCGCTGGCCGGTAACTTCAACTTTATCGGGCAGGTGACGGTGATGGACGAGCTGCCCAAACACTACCGCGGCAACCACAACCCTAACATGGAGGAGGACGACAAGACCGAGATGATCAAGGCCATGCTGTGGTCCCGCAGCGTGGGGTTTTCGTACATGCGCACCGACCAGGACACCGGGCAGCGCTTCCACGAGTACACGCAGGCGCAGGTGAGCGGGTCGCACCTGGTGAACACCAACACGCACCCTTCTCGGTTCGCGCAGCCACTGCGAGATCGCTTCCACACGCGGTACGTGCCGGGGCGCGTCCGGCCGGGGTGCGAAGCGTGGCGCAATTTTGCGGGCGACGGAGACGACGAGGAGGCAGAGGCACGGCGGCACGCGCTGGCGCGATGGGTCCGGGACAATGGCGCGCTGATCACGCTGTACTATTACTTGCAGTCGCTGGGCTTTGTGTCGCCCGTGAAACTGCACGTGACCTCCACGATCATGGAGGAGTTTTGTGTCGAGGCCATGAAGAAGGGGGTCAGGCGCCTGAATCTGCAGCGCTTCATCCACCGCCTGTGCGCCCTGATCAAGCTGGTAGCTATCCGCCGCGCCATTGAAATCGTATTTCACTCGTCGGTGAGCCCGCTGATTGACCCGGCGCTCGGTACCGATCACGGGCTGCCGCTGGGCAGACCCCCCTCGCTGGTGCAGCTTGCCTTTCTGGAGCCCTTCCTCAACGACGAAGACCCCAGCGTGATTATGCAGGCCGTCGGACTGCTCGCGCCACAGGAGCTGCAACAGCCGCAGCAGCGCCAGGTTCTATACAGCTTGGCGGAGGCCTTCTTCGGCCGTGCCGCTCGAGGAGAGGGAGGGGGGCCGGCGCGGCGCGGCGGCAGGGGTGGTGATGACACGCGCAGCGGGCTCTACCGGGCCAGCGACCCTGCCGGTGATGGCAACGGCCATTACGACGACGATGACGGCGGCGGCAGCGGCGGCGGCAGGGGGGGCGGAGGGCGCCCGCCCTACAAGAAAAGGCGCGGCGGGGGGGAGGAGGCGGAGGAGGACGAAGACGAAGCCCGCGCTTGGGCCCCCGAGGAAACCAAAGAGGCCTACAAGTCCCCTTTTGTCGGGGAGTGCACCGAGGCGCTGCCGGTCACGGCCAGCGACGCCACTCAGCGCAGGTACTTGGAGGAAAGCAAGCTGAGCCGCGGCGTCTTTGAAAAGAACGAGCTGCGGCTGGTGCAGCAGCGCCGGGCCCGCGTCGAGGCGCTGGGGCTAGTGCGCGAGGGGCCGGGGGGCAACCTCGGCACCTTTCTCCTGCCCAAGCAGCCCCCGCTCTTCCCCGAGCCCAACGACTTCGCTGCCTGCCGCAAGAAGCTGTTGCAGTTGGCCTGGCAGAACCGCCCCGACGCCGATTCGCGCGATTACGAGGAGTACCGGCACGTGCTGGATCTGTTGCAGGACGAGAACGAACGCCCCGGGCCCGGGGGGGGCGCCGTCATCAAGCAGACGCGCGACTAGTACTTCGAGATCCCCGAGGGCATTATGCTCTGGGGGTTGTGGCAGGACCTGCTGCAGAGGCTGATGCTGTTGCAGCTGCAGCGCGGCTACGGTCGGCCGCGCCAGCTCCTCACGGGCCAGACGGACTACAAGTCCACCCACTACAACCTGACGGTCGTCAACCTACTGCCCGACGTCTTCTGTGGCTCCAGCACAGAGCCCCGCGCGCGACGAGAGCCGCTGGATCAGTCCCTGCAGACACAGCTCAACAAAGACCCCGCCGCCTTCGGCCTCTACCTCCGCGACAAGGCCCTGGCCGTTCGGGGCAACGACGAACGCCACGCCGCAGCCGCCGCCGCCGAGCCACGCTCGGACTACGCCGACTACGTGTATTGCCAGCACCACAAGGAGCTGCTGCTTCCCCGCAAGGACCTGCAGCGCCTCTCCCCCGCCGACCGCCTCGTCACTCTGCCCGACCACCTCCTTCTCAAGGCTATCCACCGTGCCGACAAAAAGATACGCACCGAAAACGCGCGGCTCCTACGCGAAAACGAAAGCTTTGCGGGACTCTTCATGGGCGACGACGACGATGCAGAGCAACAGCTCCACTTGTACTCGTATGGCATGACGTCTGCTAACCAGACCCTAAATCTGCCTTCTGTCGAGGAGGAGGACGAGGAGGGGAAGAGGGGGTAGACAACTACGACCACCACGCTCGGCGCAGATTGGTGGGTGAACAAGGGGGGGGGGGAGAGGGAGATGTAGATAGATCTTTTCTTTGCTTTTTGTGTTTTTCTTTTTTTTTAGTTGCATTCTTATTTAAAACAAAAAACAAGAGCTTTAAAAAAAACTCCGTTCGGCCGGCCATGTCCAAGTACTACTTCATGCCGGAGGGGTCCGGGTTCCGAGGTATGCCGGTCGTTTTGTTAATAGGACATTTGCTAGCAGTTCTGACGCTCTGGTATTTTTTATATTGGCGTTTACAAATACTGCGCCTAGTCAACGCAAGTGTCCGCTATGCCGTACCACCCGCTGTGGGGCAGGGGCCGCCTGCTTTACGAGTGGTACAAATCAGCGCTTACAACAGCCAACTCACTAGCAGTACCAGTCATCCAGGCCAAATCGCCTTGCTCAGCTTCTGCCACTTTCTGTCCTGGTGGTGCTTCTTTCTGGTGCCGTGGACCCTCGACGGTACCGCGCCGGCCGCAAGCATCGGCTGGGTGGTTGCCATGTGCCTCTACACCGCGCTGGCCCTGCGGCGCCTGATTTGGGCTTGCAAGCCACTGCCGCCAGCTCGAGTCTGGAAATTTGGGGTTCTTTTGTTGGGGCTAGTTTGCACCGCAGCGGCCCTCGTGAGCCAGCGTGCTTGGATTGTGTGGCTCATTCTCTTGTTGGGCCTGCTTGCCGTGTGCTTGGGTGAACAACGTACCGCACCCCCACCCGAAGCCGTGTCTATAGGCGTGCCCCCGCGTTATTTGCTCCAGACTATCGTTGTCGCGGGCCTGGCGTCTGCACTGGGCCTTGCCGCTTCCCGGCTACAGGCCGCTAGCTGTTGCAGCCGCTTGTCTGACGTGTTGGCCTCGCTAGCTGCCGTTGGCTTTGTGCTTATATGGTGGCCGCTGTACTTGCAAACCGATCTCTACGAGACTGTAGCACAGAGCCAAGCCTCGCTTGCACGGCTGCGAGGACAAAGCATCACGGCTCTGCCCCTGTGAAGAACATACGCACTGACGCAGATGGTGTGTAGTGTGTACAGTGCAGCACAACCCCCCCCCACCTCATTCCCCCCCCCCCCCTCCCCTCTCTCTCCCCTCCCCGCCTTTTTTTCCTTCTCTCTCTCTTCTTTCCCTCCCGCCTTCTCTCTCTCTTCCCTGGTTTTTTCTTTTGTTATGCTTTCCGCACCCCGCCCCTCCCCCTCCCTCCTTCTCTTTCTAAATTTTCAGTCTGTCTTTTCTAGATAGGAGTCAGACAAAAGATTTGGCTGTTTAATAAAAAGACTCTGGTCTAGAATTACAGTTATGAAATCAAGCCACCGTTACAAACCCTACCACAAACACTGTCCTGGTCGCGCCGTGCCCGGGACCCAAATGCATCACTCTTTGGACCAGGCTTCTTGGTCGATAGTGCTGTCTTATCTTGAGACCAGCGACTGGCTGCGCGTTGTTTATGCCCTGTACCAAGAAAGGGAACGCGCCCACAGGCACCTGCGGGGAGCCTGTAAGCCACCAGACGCTGCAAAGGGGTTTGTGGATAGGCTGGTGCAGCACGCGCTGCAGAAGCTGTCACTGCAGTCTATCGCACAGCTGAGATGTCGGGTACGAGAAATGTGTTTGCAGTGTACGCAGCGCCGCTGCCGCATTTCACCAAGGCATCTGTGCTTGAACCACGAAGCCTCCCGACCAGAGCCTTCGGTGATGGAGGCCGGCTGGGTTCTGCAGCAGCTTCGCGCGCCCTTGGGTTCGGCGCAGGTCGCCGATCTCTGCTTTGACTTTGTGCTAGTGCAGGGAGAGGCCACCCCGCGCTTACAAGTCCTGCAGTATTTCTTACAAAAAAACGCCATAACAGCCGTGCGCTTCGAGCGGAAGCTCTTCTTCTGGGGAGAAGGCGGTTCACTTGGCGAGGCCTTGCACGCCTGGCGTGCTAGATACCCCAGCTTGTACCGGAGCCGCCTAGTTTAGCTGCCGTGCTTCACGGCTCTGCTCGCAACCCTTCCCCCCCCCCCCCTCCCTCCTTCTCTCACTCTCTCTCTCTCTCTCTCTTCTCTCCCTCCTTTCTCGGGGAGGTGGGGGCCGCGGGGAGTTGATAGTGCAGGATGGGGGAAAGGCATGGAGAGGGGAGGAAGGGGGGGGGGGGAAGGAGAAGGGGGGGGGGAGGTAAGAAAAGGCAGAGAAAGGGATAGGGAAAGAGAGAGGAGGGAAGCCAGAAACTTTCTGTTGGGCTTTGGCGTTGTCTTGGTTCTAAGAAAAAAAACAACAAAAAACAAAGAATTTAAAAAAAAGGTTTGAACGCCAAAAAAAGTCAGTGGTTACTTTTTTTGGGGGAGAAAAGGAGGAGGCTCTACAGCAAGCTGTTCTGATTCTTCCTGCAGCCAAAAATGTCTGGCTGGCCGGCGTGGCAGCTGTGGCCCCGCTACGCCAATGCAACGTTGGCGTTGTGCTCCATCGCCTGCTTTCAGCGGGCGCCTTCCCCCTGGAGGCGTAATGTGCTGACGATTGCCTTTTGCTGGTGGGCCTTCCAGGTTCTATCTTTGCTTTGCACACAATACGCGCTGCTTCGTGGTTGGTGGGACGGCGGCGGCGGAAGCGGGGGCGGGGTTGCTGTCTCTTCAAAGGACGAGTGGGGGCTGGGAGCAGTGTGGATGTTTGCTGCCTGGCTGTACTGCCACTTGTACGCCAGTGTATGGCAGCTCCGTCTGTCCAAGCTGGAGTGCTCGCAGTCCTAACGCTCCGGTAGCCTGGGCGTGGCTGTTCGACGGGGGTTTTGCGTTGCTGCTAACCGCGCTGGGGGGGGCTTGCCTGTCCTACTGGGACACGCCGCAGGCGCGTTTCCTGCTGGTGTACCTGGGCGACGCGAGCCTCTGCGGTTGGTGCCTGCTACAGCAGTGGCTAGGCAGGTTCGTAGCCCCTCGCCGGACCCTAGTACTGTGGGTGTGGAACATAGGCGAGGCAGCCGCGGGGTGCTGGGCGCTTTTGGGCCAGCCGAGCGCGCCTGCCGGCGCCTGGCTGTCGCTGGGGCTGCACGTGGGCAGCGACTTCCTGACGGGCTGGATCGGGGGTTCACTACGGCCGGCAGGCAACGCCTTCATACTGCTGGAATCGGGCCCTGCTGGCGGCGAAGAAGAAGAAGAGGTGGAGGAGGAGGAGGATTACCACGCGGGAGAGGAAGAACAAGGCCCCAAAGAGGCGAGCGCGCTGTCTTGTTCGCAGGCCTTTGCTTGCCAAGCGAGCGCTGCGCTGGGCGGCGTTGCTGCAGGACAAGCTAGAAGAGCTTGTGCAGGGATCGGCGCTGGGGCGGCTGGGGGCGCTGAACCCCCTCTCGTTGGTCGGCGTCGTCGAGCTGGCCAACGGCGAGGAAGCGGTGGCGGAGGCTCAGCTTCAGCACGCGCTCAGCTTGCTGCCCTACCTCCGCGCCCCCCGCGCGGCGGGCGACAGGTTGCCCCCGGGCTTAATCCGCTCGAGCGGCACAACTGCGCAGGACCGTGATCTGGCGTTGCTCCTGTGCCGGGACTTCAAGAGCCTGTCGGGGGGCGGTTCGTGGCTCCGGCAGGAGCTGAGCGCGCGCTGGTGCAAGCTCCAGGTGGCCTGGGACGAGGACACCCTAGCGACGCCTCTCAACATCCTCTGCCCCCCCTCCACCTCGAGGCTGTGCATGCTCGAGGTTTGGCTGGCTATGCTGCTGGACGAGCTCCTGGGTGACCCCCGGCGGGAGAACACGCTGCAGCGCCGGCGCCTGCTGGCAGAGCTGACGCCCGTGCTGACCAGACCCCTAGACCAGGGTGGGAGAGAGGAGGCCGCCGAGTGGCTCTGCCCCCCCTGGCAGACCCCGCCCAGCTTGTACCTGCATCTGCTGGAGCACTCGGCGCACAGGCTTTTGCTAGGCGCACTTTTTGCCCTGCACCGGGAGGCGCAGCAGCAGGCCGATCTGGTAGGCAGCCAGTCCGGCTATGGCGGCTGGTGGAGCCACACCACCCTGCAGACCCTCGCCTGTCAGCTCCGCCTCGACCGCTGGGCCAGCCCCAGGCTGCGCGAGCCCAAGCCCTACGCCCGTGCGCTCCTCTGGCTGCTGCTCCCAGGCGTCGACTCCATCCCCTACTCCGTCAGCCGCTCCGAGGAGCTGGAGGCTACGCGCCTACTGCACGCGCAGCACCAGCTGGAGCAATGCCTCCAGGCGGCCTCCTGTCTTCACACCTTTGTCCTGCTGTCCCCTCGCGACCTAGCTAGGCCCCCGCACCTTAGCTGCGCCGCCGCCTGGGCCTGGCTCGACAACGCCCAGGTCCTGCAGCAGGTGCTGACCAAAAACCTCAAGAGCGCCAACGGCGAGCCCCACCAGCTCCTCGAACTCCTGACGCACTACTGCCAGACCGAACACCAGGCCCCCGGCGCTCTGGCCCTGCCCAACCTCTGCAGGCTCCTCCGCGGGCACTCCCAGACCACCTCCTGCCTGGTGCTGCTGGCCCTCCTTGGGGGGCTGCCCACGCACAGCCCAGAACTTGCGCGCCGCCTGGCCGGGACAAGGGTCGTTGTCGCCGCGGTCGCGGGCGCTCACCCCCAAGGGCCCGCCGCCACCACCAAACAAGTACGGCTCTCGGTCCTCCTGGCCCTGCTGCTGCGCATGCTGCTACGGGGCCGAGCCGTCAGCGACGCCCTGCCCGCCAGCGAAAGGCAGCGCGCTAACGAGGCGCACACAGCCCCCCCTGACCCCACCCCCACCGCCCGCCGCCGGCGCCCCCACCCCGCCGCGCCCGCCGACGGCGGCGGCGCCCTCTGGGTGAGCGAGAACGATCCCTTGCTGTCAGTCCTGCTGACACTCTTGGTCGCCACCGCCTTGGTCCTGTTGTCCCCCGGCCTGCGCGGGAGAGACCCCGGGGGGCAGCGCC
The DNA here is from genome assembly GCA_019918135.1 of Paulinella micropora. NCBI lineage: Eukaryota > Cercozoa > Imbricatea > Euglyphida > Paulinellidae > Paulinella > Paulinella micropora. Next base: position 12,288 of record WBZZ01000692.1, read on the forward strand.
GCTTTGAGGGTGTACTCGGCGCCTTGCTCGGCAACCTCCACGCACCCGCCTGGCTAGGCGCTTGGCTGCGCGCTGTTTACGACAGCGGAACCGACCAGCAGGCCACCTACGAAGCCTGGCACGAAGACGTCAAGTGCCCCCTCCACTCGTACGCCGAGACACTCATGATTCGTCGCCGGGACAGCGGCGCCGCAGCCAAGGACGCAAGTTCCGGCGCTCACATCCAACGGGAACTCAAACTCCTGTCCAGCCTCCACGGCAACCTCTCCTTGCAACGCCTCCTCCCTAGCCTCTGCGAGGGTAGCGCAGGAGTACAGCTGGGCGGCCGCCAGACCAGCACCGTCGGTGTTCTGCTGCCCTACCTGCTCAACTCCATGGGGGCCGACGCCTTCGGCTCCTTTGTACAAAGCCTGCATCTCATCATGGAGCGGGCCCACGACGAATTCGACGACTGGGTTACTATCATGATCGAAAACGCCGCGTTTCCCCAATGGAAGATACATATTGAACTTGCCATTGCAGAGATCACGGATCTGCCCTTTGAAATAGACGACCTAGGCGGCTTGGCGGCCATGACGACAACGACGCAGCTCCTGCACAGTGCTAGGCCTGCGCGCTCTGCACTTTATTAAAAAGGAAAAAATCATTGTAACTTTTTTTTTTAATTAAAAAAAAATAAATAAGAATAAAAATAAAAGAAATAAAATAACAAACTCAATCAAAGAAAAAAAATGCCTAGGGCAAGTCGAACAAACAAGTCAGGTTCTTGTTGCTCAATAATTTTTTTAACAAACCGGACGAAGTTACTAGCTTGCTGCCTCGCAAATCTAAAAACAGGCTTGGCTCGTGCAGGGGCCGCATAGATACCCTGCGCTCTAGCCATGAGATCAGCTCCCAGCTCATGCCCTTCGGGCTGTCGCGCACCTCCCATCTGCGCAGGTCCGGGCAGCTCTGCCAGATTAATTCCCAGCAGCCTGGTGGCGCCCGCAGCACCGTAACTTGCAAGAACCTTAACTTTCCAAGTACGGGCAGCAGCCGCGCCAGCGCCGACGCGTCGCACGGCGTTTCGACGCACAGCTCCTGCAATTTCGCATACTTGCTCTCCTCTGATAACACGCTCAGGCTAGGCACTCGCAACCGCCTCAGTGCTGGGAAGTCCTGCGCTCGCAGCAGCGGGCGCGGGGGCAGGCGCGTGCCTCGCAAATCTAGGTTCGCCAGACACCCGGCGTGCGCAGCTTCGCCCCCACCCGTGCCATTCGCAGCAAACAAGACCGCGGCCAGCTCCTCGGGAGAAAACCCCGACAAAGCCCTGCAACGACAGGGTCTCCAAAAAAGGCAGCAGACCCCGCAGTGCCTCGCCGCCGCCACCACCGCGCAGCTCACAGCTTACCAGCTCCAATGCACGTGGACCGCGCCCCGACCTCGGCCCCTCGCTCGCCTGCGCCGCCCACAACAACCCCAGCAGGCCTAACAAGTCGGCCTCCACCCCAAACCGCGCCAGCGCTACCGAAGACAGCACGCTGCTTTCTTGCAAATTGGCGCCTAGCAGCCCATGCAACGACTCGGCGCTGAGAACGCGTGTTTGTGTGGGGGGCCGCGCGTAGCTCAGAATCAGCTCCAGCACCTCCCCTGCCTGCCCCTTGAGTAGTGCCTCGCAGCTCTCCAGCTCCGCGCGCAGCCCTTGCTCGGCGCGCCGGCTTTCCTCCGGCGCTAGCCAGCGCAATGACAGCTTTTCCAAGAAGGGTAAAGGCCACAGGCTTTCGAACTTTATCGTCCTGGTCTCTTCTTCCTCTTGTTCAGCGTCGCGCCAATCTTTACACTGCAAGCTCAGGCTTTTCAGCCAGTGGGTGCGGCTGCGCTGCAGGCCCGGGAAGGTCTGCTTCAGGAAAGCAGGTATGTTTCCGTCTCTCAGCGCCAGCGTCAACGTCAGCTCTACTAGAAAGCTACCTGGCGGCAGCAACAGCGTGCAGTGCATCGTGTCCAGCAAATGAATCTTCCAAAACAAGACCGGGGCGCACGACAAGTCCAGCACGCACTCCCTGCCCTTGAAGCACCGCACTAGCTTCAGCTCCTGCAATTCGGGGCCCGCCGCCAGCGGAGCAGTCCGCGTCACCAAGCTCCCGAGCTGCCCCACAAGGGAGACAGAGAAGCCGCACCCGTCGTCGGAGTACGAGGGGAGCTCCTCCAAATTGTGCACTTCTAGCGACATTGCGCAGCGCAGACCCACCAAAAACAGGCGGGCCGCTCCAGACGACGACTGCGCACCCGAACTAGAACCTTCTGTAATGCCGTTCGCCCGGAGCTTGAGCCTCAGACGAACAGGCCTTTCCGACGGGGAAGGGGGGGCGCCAAACAAACTTTCCAACCAAGCCGCCAGCGCCCCGTTCGCTTCAGGCCGCGGCGTCAGCTTGACCTCTCCGCGCAGTCTTGACGTACATTTACTCAGCGCTTGCAAGTGCTCCTGTCCTACTATTAACTCTTGGTTGTGCTTTTGGTATTCCAGCAAACTAGCGAGCCATTGCACGTCGTCTCTGTCACGAGCTACCAACAAGCTACTATTTCCAAACCGCTGCTCCCCTGCCATCTCTATTTTTGTTTTTGCTCTTTTTTATCGCTTGATCAACGCCCAGCCCTCCCTTTCCCATTGCCCTCCCCCCCCCCCAGGGAAGGAAGGGGAGGGGGGGGGGACAATGGGGATGGGGATGGGGATGGGGAGAGAGAGAAAAGATCCCTCTCTTGTCTTGTTGCTAAATAGCACCAAGAAAAGAAAAAGAAAAGTTTGGTCGGAGAAGAATCGCTGCCCTTCCTCTCAACACCCAATGTTGGCAGCGTTCTTGCTAGCTTTTCTTGTGGTGTTGGTTCAGGGCTGCAATTGCACTGGCTGCGTTCAGGTCATGCTTAATTTGGTTTGGGGCAGAACATATACTCTTCCAATTCCTAGTTCTTGCCCGGACGCAGAGGAATCTGTCGTGGTGACAAAGATGCGAATTGCCGCTCTGGACCTTTCTTCTTTCCGATTTCAGTCTTGTTACGATTCATCATGCCTGGCCAACTACACCAATCTAAGTACACCGGAGCAGTGGCTTATGAATTGTTGGGAAAAACCTCAGGGAGACTTTATTGTTACTTCTACGCTGTATCCCAGATTTACTTGTTATGGTCGAAACTTTGGTAATTGCAACGTCGCGTTTGAAATTGAGTATGCATGCCGTGCAGTGGAGCGCTGTCTTGGCCAGCAATGCTCCAACAGCAGTGAGATTGGTTTGTCCAGGGGCACCGTCTTGTCCGCAAGCGCAAACTGTACCCATGGTGTAGTAGTGGAGCGGCTCCACGTGCAAGCGAGCAGGGTAGAACAGGGGGGCACACGCGCCCGCCCGGGGACGGACAGGTTTACCATAGAGCTGCGCTCCAGCCGAGATTCAGCGCTTGTGCAAACGCTGGGGAATTTGTCCGCCACCCAGGGGCCGACGTCATGCTTCACGTACACGAACCCCGGCGGTGAGTACGTTGACTCAACTGAGCTGGAGATTGGGGTGCAGTGTGTCGAAACAGCGACGGAAACTCCGTGCGTAGTGGATTACGACGTCGAGGCGCACTGTCGTGTGCTCCCCTCGCCCGGTGACTCGCCCTCTCCGACCCTCCCCTCTACAACAGCTGCGCAGCCAACAGACTCTCCTGCCGAGCGGCAAGCGTCGTCTGCCAGGCAGTCTGCACGGCCTGGCAAGGGCGGCGGGAGCGCGATGATGATGCTGATGATGATGATGCCTTTGGCACTGATACCATCCGGGCTTTTCTTGATTTAATAAAAAAAAATAAAAAGAACTATGGCCGCCCCATGACCTTGCACTGGTGTTCTTTTAGACTGTAACTATTATAGCACAGTCGCAGGTAGCTGACCTCTGGGTAGACCGGTTGTCCATGTAAGGGGCACTTGATATCTTCGAGCACTATGTTTACAACCTGCATCTGCTCATAGTTTGTATGGAATTCCCTCAATATGAAATCATCAACAGGATCAGCTTTCTGAAATCCCAGAGAATGCACAGGGGCTACTACGTATTCAGAAGCCATGCGCCCCAGCTTTGTGTTTCTTGTTTGGTGGTGGTTCTGGCCCCTTTGCTTGGTACATTTCTTTCATGTGTCTCTCTCTCTTTCTCTCTCTTTTGTTGAGTCTATAGTCGCTAATAAGAATGGGCGGGAGTGCGCCCTTTCCCCTTCCCCTTTCTTTGCCCGCACGGAAACACGAAGAGAAGGGGAAAGGGAAAGGGGGAGGGGGGTGGTTTTATCTGCTCCTGTTCTTACACGTTCTGGAGCCTTTGGCGTCATTCATTTGTCATACATTCATTTTAAAAAGACCTAGAACTTTGCGCGCATGACTTCGCGAGAAAAAAAGCAACACTTACCTACTTGCCCCAAACAAACACAAGAATTTGACGAAAAGCTTCGAAAAATGCACGCGGCACAGGTCGAGCAATACAATCGAGATCCACGCACTATTCCCCAGAGCAAATCCGGTTCAACCAAAAAATATGCCTTCGAAGCTTGCGTGTATGACATTCACAACCAACCCACCCCTTTGCTAATCAAGAAGCAAAGATTAGCTGCACTCGAAGTGATGCAAGTACACTATTCGGAACTCGAGATTGCCGTACGCCAAGGACTCGGAACCTGCGTCTATAACGCAACAATCAGCTGCGTCCCCTTGGGATCGGTCACGACTGCTATTGCAGAGTATGAGGCAGAAGCGCTAGAATCCTCGAGATCCAAGCTGGAGGCGCAGTGTCGCGCTTTGGAACAACTTCAGTCCTCTGCGCTGAAACTACACAAGAGTATGATTGAAGATTTCAAAGGACTAGTTGAAGCTACCAAGACGACTCAGCTCTATAAAGGCTTGCCGGCTGAGGTACAAGACGCGGCAAACAAAATGGCGCTAGAAACTGAGACACGAATGAAGAATTACACTACATTTCCAACCAACGCCCAAGAGAGCCTGCTGCAGGCACAAACCCTTCTCGGACAGATCAAATAAGCACATAGGTGTGGATTAGGTGTTCATTAAAAAAAGAAGTTTTTACTTTTAGCATATCACAAACCACGCTGCCGCCTTGTGTATCTTGAGGATCTTATTCGTATGGATCCCATCGAAAGGTCCAAATAGTATAACCAACCTCGTGTAAGGCCATCATTCCAAGCGCTAGGAATCCTAAAATTTTCAGTGCAGTTGGTGCAATTGCAGCGTGGCACCGTGCCGCAGGGGAAGGGAAAGAGCTTTTCAGGAGGAGGGGAGGGTGTGGGCCCTCCTCCCTTCCCCCCTCACCTCTTCCCCCGTCTTGTTAATAAGTAAAACTACCCCCACCCCTCTACACACCAAATGTTGGCAGCGTTCTGGCTAGCTTTTTCCCTCGAGCTGGGGCAGGGCTGCAATTGCACGGGCTGTGTCAATGTCTTGATTGGTATGGTCTGGAATGCTGCGTATACTTTGCCCGTGCCTAGCTCTTGCCCGGACGCACAGGATTCGGTAGTGGTCACAAGGATGCGAATGGCCGCTACGGACACGTCTCTCTCTCTCTCTCTATCTCTCTCTCTACAAAATGAAAGAAGTATAATAATCACAAAGTTAAGAGAAATTTGGAATAATCAGAATCAATAAAAAATTATCCAGTTTACATTTTTTGCATTATTAATACGGACGGCTGATTCAAACTAATATAAACAGTTAATTTTTTTCTAGTACTGTATTGAATTAATATAATTTAACTTTTGGTATTTTGTGTTCAACCACAACGGCCCGTCACTGCCTTGCTAAATTAGCTTCAGACTGGTTAACACTAACCCTAACCCTAACCCTCAGAACCCTAACCCTCACCAAGGCCCGGCGGCCTAACCCTAACCCCTGCTAACCCTAACCCTAACCCTAACCCTTGAACACTAACCCGGCTACCCTAACCCTAACCCTAACTAGTACGGGCCCTAACCGGGCCTAGCCCTAACCCTAACTTGAACCCTAACCCTAACCCTGATCCTAACCTTAATCGTGACCCTACTATCATAAACCTAGCCCGGGGGCCTAAGCCTCAGAACCTAACCGGGGGTCTAACCCTAACCCTAACCGCGGCCCTAACTAGTAACTTGAACCCGAACCCTAACTTCCGGTGACACTACCGCAGTGACCCTAACCCTAACCCTAACCCTAACACTCAATAACCTTAACCCTGCTAACCCTTAAACCCTAACACTAACCCTAGCACTCAGCTGTGGCTCGGACTAAACCGTCAGGCTAACACTAACCGACTAACCCTAACCCTAACCGTGCCCTAGTTCAACTGAACCCTAACCCTACGTGACCCTAACCCTAACACTACGTGACCCTAACCCTAACCCTAACCCTAACTCTAGTGCCACGGACCCTAACCCTAACCCTAACCATCATCAGTAACACTAACCCGCAGTAGTAATCCTAACCCTAACCCTAACCCTAACCCTAACCCTAACACTGCCTCAGGCTAACCCTAACCGGGCCTAACTCTAACACTCAGAACCCTAACCCAAACTAGTAACTGTGCCCTAACCCTAACCCCGGCCTAACCCTAACCCTAACCCTATGTAATGCCCCCAACGATAGCTCGTAAAAAGTCGGTAATACAACCAAACACAGTCCTCAAAGGATGAGAATGATGTCTCGTTATATTAGCTCAGTGAAGCCAAAAAGGAAAACGGCAACAGACCAGGAATAAAATGGCATCAGGTCCAATCCGGACAAATAATACTGAAAAACAAGCTGGTGCACCTGTCACCAGGAAAAGTTACTTCTTTCCGGCTATCCGGGGGGTGATGCCTACAGTACCCCCTCCCGATTTTATGACGGAAATAGTATTTTCGTCATACACCTTCTGATTTCTTTCTGCAAATAGTATGCGCTATGGAGTCATGCCACACAGCGCATCGACCCACGGATAGACGCTGAAAGACGATAAATATATCCTCATACGGCACGTCAAAGCGGATTCTCCAGCCATTCTTGTAGATTTTTGAACTCCTTCCCCTCAATCTCTTTTTTTTTTTTCTCTCTGCAGTATGTCAAGAACAAACGTACTATTAATAAAAAAAATACAAGCAACGTGGTGCTGTAGTACGATTCCCCCTTTGATCTCGTTCTTCTTCTTATCATTATCATTATTATTATTATTATTATTATTATTATTATTATTATTATTATTATTATTATTATTATTATTTTTATTATTATTATTATTATTCCGTCTGGACCAGTATTTTCATTGAACATACCGGTCCCCGTCTGGAAGTGTTGGAACTGCCCTTGCGGGGATGTCATTAGAGCCTATCGTCAATTCTTCGTACTCCCCTCACGGGTGAGACGATGGAGGCGCATGTGCAGAAATGCATCAGCCATTGACAGAGAAGCACTATTATTATTATTATTATTATTATTATTATTATTATTATTATTATTATTATTATTATTATTATTATTATTATTATCATTATTATTATTATTCACAGGGAGATCGTAAGTATATTGTCTTTTTTAATGACATACCCTTGTATAAGGCGGATATCCTATGATTTAGTATTAAGGGGCCAGTCCTAATAGCTATATCCGAAGTCGAGGTGTATGTACCCGACCCTGCGATATACCGACACAAGTAGAGATTGACCGTGCTCAGGTACGACAGTATATAATCTAATAGTATCGTAAAAAATAATTTAATGAAAGTTTCAGAGAACATTTCATTTTCGAGAACATCATCCCAGGACTTGTAAGAGGGCCATACCCGGGAACACCATCGCTCAATACACTAGCGATCCCCGTATACGGTGTAGTATCATCGTCGATCGACCTTTCGCACTCGTATGTTGCGATCGAATGCCAAGTTATATCACTGAGTCTTTTTAATATTCATATTGATAACTGATGATGCATGATCAAATCATGATACGCCGTGGGCAATCAACCAGTTTGTTTGAGACGCATAAAGAAAAATAATTTCTTTGTCACTGCCTTCGTCGTCTGGCGCGGATTTCTTTGCCTGGTGGAGGACCACCAACAAAAGTCAGATCGAACTTTGACTGTTCGAGAATGTCCCAGATCTTATTAGGGATTCCGCCCAACGATAATTCAAAAGGGACATCAAGCACTCCTCTTGGCAGTGTCTGAATGGTCCACGCAGTGTAATCCTTGTCTCTGGGAGTAATTGTATCATCCCATGTCTCGAGACTTTTTGCGTCTTTATATACTGGCAGATAGTGTCTTGCCTTTGGATCCTCAACCGGGTCCATACTTCTCCAAAACTGGAGTATCGGTTGTACTATTTTTGCGGCTGATGATATTTTGAGTGTCCGTGTGACACGCATCTGTCGTGGGACCGCCACGACCCGCATCAAGTATAAGTCTGAGAGAGTGTCATCAGCGACATGTTGTTCCGCTGGTCTCATCAGATAGAAAGCATCTTTCACCCATGCGATGGTTGCTATCGCATCGCCTTCCTTCCATCGCTCATGGACAATCTCAACGTTGCCCGCGTTTGGGTCAGTGTCCGTCCCCTCCTCCTCCTGGTGGACGTCCTTTGATCCCATCGACCTCATCGCCTTCCTCGGTTGGTCGTTGATAAGATCATTCCGCGCTCTCCTTAGCTGCGCCTCTGTGATCTTCTCCTTCTTTCCGCTATGCTCTCGCGGAGACTTGGACTGAGTCCCCACCGCGCTTTTGCGGTCAGTCTTCTCCTTACTGTCCACCTCACTCTCCTCCTTCTCAGCTATCGGTGCCCGATAAGCATCCTCTTGGTCTATGCCAGCCTCCTTGTGGATGGGCGGCACCTCTTTGAAATCATCCTTCATCCGTTTTAACGCCTCCTCAACGGATTCATCTTCCAATAAGAAGGGATCATACTTAATCAGCCTTCTTACATTCACAATTTGCACCTTCCCTCTACCCCTGATCTTGTAGTTCAGAGGTCCCGTCTGTTCCATAATCTGATAAGGTCCTTTCCAATGGTGAACAGCTTAGAGCTGACTCCTTTCGGGACCTGAGGATGATACAACAGTACAATATCCCCGACCTGGAATTTGATCTGATCCAAGTGCGCTTGTCGCACCCCTTCAGCGTCAGTCTTTCGGCGCTTCGCCTCTCTATGCGCCCTGACTATTTGTTCCGCCTCCATCTTTACTCTAAGTCTCATCCCAAACAACTCATCCGCATCCGCCCAAGTGTCTTTTGGGTGAAGGAGCGAAGTCGGGATATCAGGCTCACGCCCATATACTAACTGATATGGCGAGATTGAGCTCTTCGAGCCTCCTAACGCCGTAGAGGGTAGACAGTTCATTGCAAACGCAAATGATGGTGCTGCCTCGACCCATGCTCTTTGATTCTCCTTCTTCGTGCAATACATCTTTAGTGAGGTTTTGAGGGGTCTGTGTACCCGCTCGATTTTCCCATTTGCTCGCGGGTTATAGGCAGTAACATATTGCCATTTCATCCCGTAATACTTAGATAGTTTGTCGATGACCTCGTTATTAAAGTCCGAGCCTCGATCAGAACATATCTTTCTTGGTACTCCGATCTGTGAGATGATCCTATCGATCAGCGCCTCGGCCGTCGTCTTGCCGGTAACGTCTTTGACAGGGATGATCCACACATAGTTGGTGGCTCTGTCAATAGCCGTAAGGAGGTATTTGTAACCATCCTTCGATTCTGGGAAAGGTCCCACATGATCAATGTGTATAAACTCAAACATCCCCGCATGAAGAGGAAATTCGCCAATCAGGCCGAAATTTGCCTTCAGTGGTGTTTTGTTTATCTTGCTGCTCGGTCCAGGGATGGAAACTCGTGGCTTCGGCTTCGCTCGGCCGGCCGCCGCCGTGCTGTCCACAGACGGCGCACGGGGCGGGCCCGGGCCCTCCGTGTCCTGCTGGGCGCGTGGCAGCGGCGGGGTCGAAGAGGCCGCCGGGTCCGCTGGGTTCGCTGGGTCCGCTGGTTCCGGTAGGGGGCGGGGTCAGCATCACGGGTCGTTAAAACTTACACGTGCTTTTTGGCACGGAAGGGTGTCCACTGTTCGGGAGGGGAGCCGCCCGTGGGTGGGGGGCCGTCCGGGGGCGGGCGGCCGCCCCCACCGCCGGCCGGCGTCGGCGCCCAGGTGGTGCGCCGCGAGCGAAGGCAGGAAGAGGTAGCAGAACGCACGCAAGCACAAGGTCTGGTCGAGCTCACGGCCGGGGGCCGGGGCGGGGCCCGCCACCGGGCTAGCCCCGGACGGGCGCGCGGTGGCTGTCCCGGGGCCCGCGGCTGCCCCTGGCTCGCCATAGCAGTACAAGTGCGTTTGCCTGGCGGCCCAGGCGGCTAGCGAGGCCCCCCACTCCTCCACGGGCCGCCCGCCCCAGCCTAGTTCCTCCCACAGCGGGGCCTGCTGGCGCAGAAACAAGTGCACGTGCGAGTGAGTCTGGTGCTGGCTCCCGTGCGCGGCCGCCACCGCCACTTGTACGTGCCAGTTCAGGACGGCGCGCATCACTAGCGCCAGGGGCCAACGGGCGGAATCGGAGCCCGCCAGGGGGCCGTACAGCTCGGCCGACTCGTCCAGCCACGACGCTAACGCGGCGGCCGGCCGCGCGTCCCGTTCCCACGCCCCCCCGGGCAGCGCCCCCCGGTGGCGGGTTCCTCCAGCAGGCTGGCGCATTGGTCCCGCAGCGAACTAGCCGCGTCGCCGTGGCGTAGGTGTGCCTGGTGGAGGGTGTGGCACAGGTGCTGTTGGCATTCGGGCAGGCCCCAGCGCAGCCGCATGAAAACCCGGCCCAGGATGCAGGGCAGCTCAGCCCCGAGAAATTCTATCCCCTTGGCGCGGCAGAGCCAGTCGAAGTAGAAGCTGGCTAGCGTGCGCAGGAGCCCGTGGAAGCTGTGGGACCCCTGTGCCCACTGTGCCCAGCCACGCCAGGCCGCTAGGGCCTCCTCGCTAGGCACTGACGGGGGCGGCTCAGGCGCCGGCCCCGGGCGGGGGCGGCTCAGGCGCCGCAGAGACCAGGGCATGCCCCGCAGCCGCCCGGGAGGAGGGCGGCGGGTTGGCGAGCACCGCCGGGGACGGACTGCCGGCGCGGGGGGGGGGGCGAGGAGGAAGGGACCACCCCCGGCTGGCAAGTGTGGCCGGCGCACGCCCGCGGGGCCGGCCCCGGGCGGCGCGGAAGGGAGGGAGGAGGGGCCTCCTCTCTTTCCCCTCCGCGGCCGGCGTTCCGTCCCCGGCCGGTTCGCCGGGGTGGCCGGCCCCCGGCGGAGCGGAGGGGAAGGAGCAGCCGGCGCCGGTGGGGGGGCGGGCCGCGGGGAGGGAGAAGGGAGGGAGGGGCGCGGGGAAACCCGGCCGCCGGCGCCGGTGGGGGGGCAGTCCGCCAAACAGCGCAGAAAGCCTGCCTCTCCCGCGCCGCTGCTCCCTCTCTCCCACCCCTGGCTGGCCTGCCATGCAGCACTATCCGGCCGCCCTGAGTAGTTTCGGCACCCCACCCCCCTCCGCCGACAGTGAGCCGGGAGGGGCGGACCCAGGAGGGGCGGACCACGCCCCCCGGGCTGGGGCGAGGGGGGCGAAGGCCCCCCGGAGGCTCCGGCGTACGAACGGGTGTGTCTGTACGAGGACATCCGCCAGGCCGAGCTGGAGGACGAGCAACAGCACCCCGAGGCCGAGCGTGGGTACTGTTTTGCGTGCCTCTTTATGCCGCACGGACATAGCGAGAACAAGGACTTCCAGCAGCTGCAGGCCAAGCTGGACGAATGGGGCTTGCGCAGCCCGCTGGTGGCCTTGCGTGCGGTGCAGAGCTGGTACGTTCGGAGGTGGCTGCGGGAATGCAACAAGTATTGGTTACTCGGCAGCATCCACCAGCACATTATCCAGCACCGAGCTATGCCCAGGCGCATCTTCCTGCAGAGCGTCCAGCGCATGACACAACTGAGCTTGCACCATCTGGCGGACACGGAGTTGTTGCGCAGGAATCTGCAAACGAACCAGGTAGAGGTCAGCGACACGGGCCTCTGCAAGCTGCAGCGCTTGCTCAACGTCAGCATCAAACTACAAAACCTCATGGAGGAATGAATAAAGACTCCTCCCGCCGCCGCGCCCTCCCCCGCCCGCGCGCCCGGCCGCTCGTGACCCGGCGACCTGGCGTGGCCGCGGTGCCGGGCGTGGCCGCGGTGCCGGGCGCGGGCGGGGGGGGGCAGAGCCGCGCGGCGCCCCCCGTCGTCGCCATCGCCACACCCCCCCCCCTCCTGCCAGTGCGCCCGGCCGGCCGGGCGGCGCCGTGGGCGCATGGCCGCGGTGCCAGGCGGGGGGGGGGGGGGGGGCGTAGGGCCGCGCAACCCCCGTCCGCCGTCGCGCCCCCCCCCCCCCGCTCGCGCCCGTGCGCCCGCGCCCGTGCGCCCACGGCGCCGCCCAGCCGGTTGGTCCCGTCCCCTGCCTCCCCACAACCTTGTAGCCACCGGATGTACAAGGCATACTCCAAGCCAGTGGCCTACGGCCACAGCGGCAGCGAGGACAGCGAGAGCGACAGCGAGAGCCTGTCTTCACAATCGCAGCCACCCTCGCCCACCCCCAGAGAGCGCGAGAAGAAGGTCAAGCACAAGAGCGAGGTACGCAAGAAGGGGCTCCAGCACGGGGCCGGTGACGAGCGGGAGGAGGAGGACGACGACGAGGAGGAGGTCGAGGAAGACGACGAAGACTCGGACAGCGATCACCACGTGGCTGACTACCAGGACGGCGAGGAAGACGAGGAGGACGAGCAGGCGTCCGAGCCCCGGGAGGCCGAACGGCGGGCCAAGAGCGAACGGGCCGCGGAGAAGCTCGAGCAGAAGCAGCACAAGAAACGTCGCCGGGACAAGGAGCCGGCGGCGGACAAGCCCCCGGCCAAGAAGAAGACCAAGGTCCGCGCCGAGCCGGAGAAGAAGCGCGAGCGTGCGGCGGGGAGCCCGCCCCGGGCCAAGCCTAGCAAGCCCAGCAAGCCCGGCAAGGCCGGCCGGGCCGCGGATAGCCAGCCCGCCGCCTCGCCGAGCCCGCCGAGCCCGCCGAGCGCCAAGTGTGCCAAGCGGGCCTGGGCCGTGGGGGCGCTGCGGGAGAAGCTGGCGGCCGGCGGCAAGATCCCGGCCCACGAGACCGGTGCGCTGTCGGCGCTGCTGAGCCTGGAGCCTGTTCCCCCCCGGCCGGCGACCTGGCGGCCAGGCAGGAGGCGTTGGAGGCGGGGCTGCGGGGTGTGCGTTACGACGCGCAGGTGCCGCCCGCGTTGCTGCCGTACAAGAGCCGGACGCTGTGGTGTGACAGCAGCTTGCCCGGGCGGCAGTCCCGCCGGAACTGGCCGCTGGGCAAGCAGGCGGTAGTGGATACCAAGCCACCCGCCAAGCTGGTGACGGAGGTCACCGCCTCGGGCCTCGAGGGCAGCGTAGCGCGGGTGGAATCCTCGGGGCGGCTGATGCGGGGGCTGTGTGTGCCATCCGCCAAGGAGTCCCCCTGGGTCGGGCCCGCGTACCTCTTGGAGCACGACGCGGACGTCAGGCGGCAGGACTTTGCGGGGCTCCGGCTCGACGACGTGGGCCACTTTGTGGTGCTCCCCTGGGCGGCGCCGGACAAGAAGAACCAGGAGAAAGTGTTTGTGCGCACCGCGAACAAAGTGCACTGCGCGGCTACGCTCTGCGTGCAGGGCGCGGAAAAGGAGGGTGCCTTTGTGTTGCACAGCGGGGTGACGGCATTCCTGGCGCTCGGCTTCGCGCGCGCGCTCCAGCCGTGGCTGCCCGAGATCGAGGCCCTGGGCAACCGGCGTTACGGCAAGAAGGGGCGGATCTGCGGCTTCTGGGTGCCCACCGTCGTCCTGGACGTGGCGCGCGCTTACGCCAAGAATGCCAACTGGCTGCCACCGGGCGTGAGCGCCGAGGCGGAGGGCAAGGGCGGCAGAGCCCGGGGCGCCGCCGAGGAGGGCCGCCGCGGCGCGGGGGCGTCCGGGGCGAGCGCGCAGCTGCCGTTCAAGGGCCTCACTGACTACTGCCGCAAGCTCCTGGCCCAAGAGGCACAGCTTACCGAAGTGGTCCGCAAGCAAGTACGCGAACAGCTGCGTGTGTTGGAACGCATGGCCAAGCTGCAGGAAGAGAAGCTGGCGCTGCTGGAGCAGTTGAGCCTAGCCGAACGCACGGCCGCCACCGGCGGCGGCGCACAGCCGGCCCCGGCCCTGGCCCCGGCCCCGGCCCTGGCCCCGGCCGAAGCCCAGTGCGACGCTGCTCCCCCGGCTCCCCCGGCTCCCGCCCAGCCCGTCGCCGACGGCGCCCCGGCCTCCCCCGGGGAGGAGGAAGCGCATAGCCCCGCGGCCGTGTAGCCGGCGGCCGGGCAGGACCTAGGTGAAGGACACGGCTAGGCAGGGACAGGGAGGGGTGCGGGAGAGGGCAAAGCCGCCGTAACAGGAGGGGCTCACCCCCCTTTTCGGGGGAGGAGGGCGGGCAGAGAGGGGGGGGGGGGGAAGGGCGAGGGGCCCCCGGGCGGCCGTCAGAGGATTAAAAAAAAGCGTCGTGACACCCGCAACAACACTGACTTCGGCCGTACCAGCGCCGCACAGCTCCGGCCCGTTGGCCTCTGCGCCGCACAGCTCCGGCCCGTTGGCCCCGGCGCCCGGCATGAGTCTGCCCCCCCCGGCGCCCGGCCGGACGCCGGGGCACCGTAGCCTGAACGCTAGGCAGGTCCAGGGGCCGCTTGCAGGCCGCCCTGCTACCGCCCGTGGGTTCTGCGCCAGCCCAGTTGTGTTGGTACCTGTGCCCTACTACGCCGGCCCTGACGGACTGCGTCCGCCGGGCCCTGGGCGCGGGCAAGGCCGTGGGCCAGGCCGTGGGCAAGGCCGTGGGCACGGCCGGCCTCGCACGTTGTTTAGCCCTGTCGGCCAACTTTGAGCTGCTCGGGGGCCAAGAGCGGCTGTCGTGTCTGGGCCTCCTCGACGGCGTGTCCGGCGAGGCGTTACTGTACCTGCGGGGCTCGACCGGCCGGCCGGCGCCGCCCTTGGCCCGGTGGTGCCTACGGGCCGACCACCCCACCCGGATCGGGGAGAGCTGGGTGTCCGGTACCGGCTACGTGCAGCGCGGCGGCTGGTGGCTGCTGAGCTGCGCGGCCGCCGACCAGAGCTTGTTCGGCCTGGGCTACCCGGTCGAACAGGGGGGGCGGTCCGCGGGCTTGGTCGTAGCCCGCGGGGCGGACCACTACTACTGCCTGGGCTGGGCCCAGGTGCTGGCGTGCCGGCCACAGCTGCTGCACCACTGGCGGGCCGCGCCCGGGCTGCCACCGGAGCTGCCCGGCGAACGCCCGGCCGTGGCCCGAGTCGAGAGCGGGGCGCCCTGGCTGCAGGCCCTGCTGGACGAGCAGGGCGCGCCGAGCCCAGCCGACGCCGACCACCAGCGCGTCTGGTGGCAGTGCGTGCCGCCGCGCGCCACGGTCAGCGTAACCCTGCCGGCGGGCTCCGTGCACTCGGTCACGGCGCCCACGCCGGACGAGCGCACCACGCCGTGGCCCGAGCCCACGGCGCGGGGCCAACCCCCCCCGGCCCCGACCTGTACGGTGTGGTAGTCCTGACATTCGCCCAGGACGTAGGAATCGCCCAAGTCGCGAAGCGTACTCGTTGGCAAAGACCGTGGCTCGGGTGGACATGCTTGCTGGTCCCAGAGAATGCGCCGCCTCATTGGAGAAGTCACTCTTCGGATGACTTAGAGAGCAAAAAATAGGCAGACTTTTTTCGGAGCCCGTAGGGGGGGCGGGGGCGCCCCCCCCCCCTTTTCTCCTCTCCCCTCCTCTTCCCCATATTCCTCTCGCTAATTTCTTTTCTGGTCAATTCGCTTTTTTTGGGCACTTTTCCCGGGATAAAACGCATTTGCAAAAAAAAAGTACAGACTTTCTTTTACTGAGAGTTGAAGCGAAGTTTGGAATGATAAACTAATTTTCTGCCAATACTAAACTCTCCTTTCTCCCCCCACACCAGCTTGCTACCTAGCGCGGGTCTGCGCTAGCGGGGCTTGTAGGGCGCGTAGCTAAACCAGTAATTCATAAAGTCTGCAATTAGCGCGTCGCTCTTTCTGGCCTGGGCAAGCGAAAGCTGTTGTAGAGTCCAGCCCGAGATCCCCGCGGCTGCTGTTGCTGGGAGGAGAGACGACGACGACGACGCGATGGGTGGGTACTAGCGCCGGCAAAGGCCGCTGGCTAGTAAAGAGGCAGGTAGGCACCGCAGCACGAGGCTTAAATTAGCTAGACTGTTCCAAGCCTCTAGGAAGGGCCCGCCGTCGCTTCGTTGTGTCAGAATTTGCCACAAACGAACACAGAAAGCGCGCTGTGCCCCGCCGGGCTGTCGCGCGGCGCGGAACAAGGGCTTGATCAGCACTCGGAGCACCGCGCGCGCCTTTTCCCCGTTGTCATGATCTTGGGGGGACGGCTCGGGCTGCTTTGCCGAGAGGGGGCTATCCTGAACGCAGGGAGGGGGGAGAGGGGAGGTGGCAGAAAGGATTTCTGGATACGAGAGGGGGGGGGGGGCGCGCCCCCCCCCCCGCCTCTCCCCCTTTTTCTCTTTTCATTCCCCCTTTTTCTTCTCTTTTTCTCTTGGCCTCAAGCCTTTTTGGACCATGCAGGTCGGCGGCTTTGCTAGGGGGGGCGCCAAGCAGGAAGCGGGGGCGGGTGCTGGGGACAGCGGCGCCGTGGAAGAAGAGCCGTGCGCCGACTACAAGGGCGCTGCTGCTCAGCAGCGGCAGCACCATTGTAACCATTGCGACGTGGCCATGCCGTGTCTGATCTTAGGCACGGCGGCTGAGATGCAGAAGCTCGCGGCCAACTTGCGGAGCGGCAGCCTGGAATACGTGCTTGAGGCCAGGGTGCTGTTGGGGACGTGGATCCCGTTGCTGGAAGCCTTGACGCGCAGGGGCCAGCTCGCTTTTACGAAGCGCTTGCTGCGGCACATGCAGGAGGAAGCCAAGTTTAACGCGGGTCTGCTGTCCCTGGTGGTCAGCCCCGGGGTGTTTTCCAAGGGTGGCGGCGGGGCCGTGCTGCTGCGCCAGGACCTGTTTTCGCTGTACTGCAAGCTGGCGTCGGAAGGTGTAAAGGGCCCGGCGCTTGAACAGCTGTGGGTTTACGTCGGAGTGCTGGGGCAAGAGGGGCCGGCCGACTGTGTAGGGGCGCCGTCGTCTTCTCGCAGCGCGCTGGCGCGCAGGTTGTTGGGCCTGCTCTCGGCGGACAAGCCCCTAGAGAGCGCTGCCCGGCTCTCCGCCGTGCAAGGGCTACTGACCAAGGCGCGGACCCTGACAACAGACCCACCGCTCATGTACGCGGTGACTTGGGTGAGCTGGCTGGAGGCGCTGGGCCTGGTGTGGAAGGAGGTGCTCCGCCTGCGCTACTCGTCGCCGGGGCCGCTGAGGGCGGTGCTGGTTAGGTTGCAGGCGGCCCCTTGCCCCAAGACGTCCAAGGTTTTCAGACTCGAGCTGCTGCTACTGCAATTGCTGGACCTGATGCATCTCAGGCTGGGCGAGGACGGCAGGCCGAGCCTCGGGCAGGCCCGCGTGGTCGAGTCAGTGCTGGGCGCGTCGCTGGTGCAGCTGAGGCGGGACAAGGTCTTTGAGGTGCTAAGCCAAGCCAAGTTGTCTGCAATTTGCCGAGTGGGTCTGGCCCGTGGCGGCCGTGCAGCTGCAGTGCCTGCCCCTCTTGCAGTTTTTTTTGCTGCACGCTCCCGAGCGCCGCGGGCTGCCCGAGCGCCAGGCGCAGACCTTGCTGGAGCTGGCATGCAGCGAGCTGCTGGCCCCGCGGGAGGGCGACGGGCTTTCTGTCGTCTCCCTGGCACTGCCGTTTGTGCTGTGCACGGCGGGGCTCCTGTCGGCCGTCCAGCCCGAGCTGGGTGATAAGTGGTTGGAGGGTTGGGAGTGGGATCAGGACCTGTGTGAGCCCCGCGGCAGGTGGTTGAGCTTGCGGCCGCGGCTGCTGGCGCAGGGGGTAGGCTCGCTTGCCCAGCTGCTGAGCTCGTTCCACGATCTGAGCGAGGAGCGCTGGGGTGGCGGCGCCGCCGCCGGGAACGACGAGGCCGAGGCTGCCGCCGAGGCCGAAGAGGGGGCGGCCAAGCAGCGGCTGGCGACGGCGTGCCTGGCACTAGAAACACAACGCCAGGAGCTGGCCAAGACGCAGGACCTGCTGCGCGAGCTGGAACGCCAAGGGCGGGAGCTACGGTCAAGCGCAGGGGACGCGCGGCAGGAGCTGCAGCGTGTACAGCAAGAACTACAAGAGGCCCGCTCCGTGCGCAACAAGATACGCCATTCCCTCCGCCGGCTGCAAAAACGAGAAGGAAAGAAAAACCAGACCCCGCCGCCCCAGGAGCCGGCACAGCGCTCTGGTAAAGACGAAGACTAACAAGAAGAAGAAGACGAGGCAGAAGAAGCAGCAGAGGAAAGCGCTGACAGCGTGCAGTGCGCGGTCTGCCTGAACGACCCCGGCAAAGAAACGGGGCCCTTGGTCGTTTTAGTCTCGTGTGGCCACGCCCGGATATGCGCGGACTGCGCCGCGCAGCTCAGGCGCTGCCCCCTGTGTCGTCGAGAGATTAAGGAATTCGTAGTCCCCGTCTAGAACGTTGATTTTAATTTAAGAAAAACACCTGTATTATTTTATAAAAGGACCTGCTAGACGCAAATCGACTTGCTGTGCCGCGCTCTCTGCTGGAAGCCAAAGACTTTCAGACGCTCCGGATATCTGCACTGTCTGTCAGGACTAGGGGGTTGCCCTTGGGCCAAGCACACTAGAGGGGTTTGCGCGCTAACACCGACGCAGGCGCCAGCATCCACGCCCTCAAAGGCAGGGAAAGGCTAGAGAGACATTGGTACACAAAAGAGCTACCGAGCTATGAAAAGCTCGCGGACGCCCCGAGTAACAAGTACGAGCTGAAGTATATCATCGTTCGCGGCAGCGGCTACGTTTCCTCCAAATCTATCTGTCTACAAGATGATTTAAAATGCACCAAGTACAGAATATCGTACCCGTACCCGACCCGTAGATTATTTAATTTCTGCTTGGAACGCGTGCGGCCGGCCGTTCAGAATGCAGTAAAAAACAAAACCCTGTCAGGAAGGAAGATCGTGGTCACGCTAAAGCCCAGTCTTATTCCCGATTGCAAGCAGCAACTGGGTGAGACAGTCGGGGTCTTAACACAGGTGTTCAATTCCGATTTGACGCTAAGCGAATCTGACATACAGCTTACGGATTGGCTACCCGTACTGTTAACCCGCCCCTCCGAGGGGTCTAACATCATATCCAGACTTGATGTCAATTTTGTACCACAAGAGAGAAAGCTGGAAAGATCCCTCTTCGTATGACCACAAAGGTTTGATATGCACCCAGAAGCCAACATTCCGCTTCCACCCTTGCAAGTACGTCGTTTTGACGAAAGGTTCCTACAATTCGCAAGTTACAGTGGATTATTCAGGCTTCTACACAAGCGCCAAAAGCGTGCAACAACGAAGCCTTTACTACAGAATTCCTTGACCAACATACCTTCACAGTGATCGAGCTCTCACTTTTGTTTTGGTGCGAGCCTACCGGAAACGTGGACTATTTCCACACCGGTATGGTGTATGTAAAAGATCCTCCATACTTCGATCCCGCCATGGCGGAGCTCGCTGCAACATGCCCGGACCCGCGCATGCTTTACTGTACGGCAACCACGGTTAGTGGAACACAGACCACCCCGTGGATTCTCATTTCTGAGAGACTTTGCCGCGACTTTCTAGACAAACAGGCCGCCAAACTTACCGCGCCGCCTGCGCCCAAATACGCACCTGAAGTCGTCAACTGCGGCCTCACTGCAGAACAACAACGACTTCTATGGGCCCTCGGAGAATTCGACGATGTCTTCCAAGACAAAGCAGGTGTCTTCAATCACACTGTTGTATCGCTCATCCTCAAACCGGGAGCTAAACCAATTGCGGTGCAATGCCCAAATTGGACTCCAGCGGTATACCAATACCTCAAAGGTTGGGCGATGGATGTTCTTACAGCCGGCCTCTGGCCCATGGCCTCCACAAATTGTGCCTGGGCTAGTCGAGCCTGCCCCGTAGCATAGTTTGAAGACTTAGCAAAGGAGGTCATCCGTGACATACGCAACGTCTACGACTACCGCGGTGCCAACGACAACCTCCACCTGCCTGTGCCAGGTTTACCCAACCCAGATCAGTACCGCGAAAGCTTTGCGGGCTGGCACTATCTCAGCTCTATCGACATGGTCGACGGCTTCACGCATCTGAGACTCAATCCAGATGACGGTAGCCGCGATATTCTCGCTGTTTGGACACCCTTAGGACTCCTAGTTCCAAATTTTATGCCTCAAGGTGTTCACCGCGCCCCGGGAGACTTTCAACGCGCTATGGATAAGTCCTTCAACCATCTGGACTTTTGGAATAAATCCGCTTCAGCCTACCTCGACGACGTCACAGACGGCTCCAACGACTTCGATACCCATCTTCGCGAGATTCGATGCATCTTTCAGGCCATGCGAGACTCCGGCCTTCACGGTTCGGCCCGGAAACTACGCTTAGACTATCGCGAGCTCAACATTCTGGGCAAACGTTGCAGCAAGAAAGGTATCGCAGCAGATTCTTCCAAGGTCGACGCTATTCTCAAGCTGGCCGACCCATCCAACGTTTCCAAAGTCCGATCAGTCTTAGGTATGACCAACTTCATCCAAGCCCATATTCCTGGCTATTCCCGATTAGTGGCACCTCTGACCAATCTTCTCAAATCCACTCATGCTCGGCCCTCCGGTGCCCCTTACCTGACCCGAGATGAGCGGAAATGTATGAAGAAGCTCCGCCGTGTCCTCACTACGCTCCCCATTCTGGTGAAGTATGAGCCATCGCAACGACTCTACCTCCGGACGGACGCAAGCCAGATCGGCATTGGCGGCGCACTTCACAATGGCCCAGAGCGCAACGCTCCGGTCATCCAGTGCTTCTCGCAGAAGCTTACAGACACGCAAACACGATGGGCGACCTACGTTCGTGAAGCCTAAGGCGTCATCTACGGTATTCAACAGTGCCGCTACTACATCGATGCCAGCGACCACGAACTCACTATCGTCACAGATCACCGTCCCCTTCTGTGGCTATGGCACGCTCGCAGCCCCATGGTCGTCAACTGGGTTTTGGAGCACCTTCAGACGATTCGATTCAAAGTCGAATACCTACCAGGTAAGCAAAACCAACTCCCTGACGGTCTCTCACGTGTCCCTTGCATCGCCCCCGGCCAGCCCACCCTGATTGGCGAAGCCGAGGCGACTCTCCAGCTCTTATCCACCATTCCAGCACCCCGAGCAGGCTCTACCCTTTGGTTAGCAGTTGAAGGCACGCATGCGGCCCTGGATACCCATCTCAAGTCCCTATCTTGCCGGATCCTCCGCGGCGGCCCCACTCTACGCAGTATTCAAGCCCCATGGGACTCGGCCATTGTCATTCCCTCTGCTGAACGCTCCCCGATGGTTGCCCGCGATATGTTTGTTCTCCGCAAGCCCTTCGCTCTGCTCATGCCTCAAGACTTGGTTCATTGCGTTCCCGATGAAACTCTTCCACAGACAATCGTCGAACAATGCCGCAAGATCTTATTCCTTGACGACCACCTCGTCTGGCTCGTACATGGACTTGGAATGGAGCAACACTACATCTATCCTCTCGTTGCTATATCGCATGCACAGCGCGTTACACGCCAGCAAATCATCAACGCCCCTCTCTGGACCGAAGACGTCATCTCAGTCTCCGCCGGCTCAGCCGAACTGATCCTCCGCCAAGGTATCGCAGTCACCGTTGACCCCGATCAATCTTCAGTCAAGGTTTATGTCCCAGAAGAGCTACGCCGTCCCCTCATCAATTACCCCCACCTCATGCAGAACCACGCCAAAGCGCCAACACTCGTCCCCTTTATCAAGGAGCGCTACATTTGGTTCCGCACAGACGGTACGGATACCATGCATCATGACGTCCTCGCCGCCCTCCGTGACTGCTACTTTTGCCAACTAGTCCACGCCCGCCTGACCCTTAACCACGGCCGATATTCATCGCTCACATGGACACATCAAGGACAGGGCATCGGCCTCGACCACGTTCACATCAGCATCCCCGGCGTCACCTTTTAGTACATACTGACCATCGTCGATCTTTTCTCGGGATTTCTCCAATTTATCCCATGCGTCTCCACATCCGCGGAAGAAACAGTGGAACTCATCCGCCTACATCTTTGGTTTTCCGGAGTCCATTTTCTCCGATTATCATAGTTCTTTCGTTGGCACGTTGGACAAACGATTTTGCAGCGTAGCCGGCCTCGAATTGCTCACCACCGCGCCCTACTCGCATCATCAACTCGGCTACGTTGAATGCCGCCACAAAGCAATCCGCGCGGCTATCCAGTCTCTCCCTAAGGCAGAAAAGACCAACTGGCCTAGCATCATCCCTTCTCTCTCCTTCGCTCAGAACACATACGTATCTACAGCAACCGGCACAACTGCCTTTGAAGGAATGCTCGCCCGCAAGCCCCGCTGCACGTTGGACTTCTTCGACTCGCCGGAGATTGTTAATGCCCGCGCTACCGCTTCCAGCGCCGCCCTCGACGCATCACCGACACTGTCAATACAGTCGGCCGAACAGATCGCACTGTTGAACAGCGCCCGCACCGCTGTCACAGCCTATGTCAGCGCCTACACCACCGTTACCCGCGCCCGGTCCGTCGCTCAAAAGAACAAAGGCCGCCGCAAGGCTGTCAAGGAATGGAAAGTAAACGACACAGTCTCCGTCTACCGTCCCAAGCCTTCCAAGCAAGGAATTCCAGCCTCCTCCGTTCTTCAGTTCGACGGCCCCTACACCATCGTTGAGCAGGTCAGCTCAAACTGCTTCAAGCTGCGTCATCTCAAGACCAACAAAGTATTGAAACGCATCGACCGCTCACACCTCGCTCCGTATACTGCACCCACTGACGGCCTCGCTCCGCTCAACACAGTCGCAGTAGACGATCACGACGACGACTCAGTCAAATACACCATCGGCGAAGTCGTAGCATTCATCGACCGCGATCAAGTTAAACTTGGCATCGTTTTAGACGAGGACCCAGAGAACGAGGAAAACAACCTCGTAGCTCACCAGCTCGGTACGACCTCAGACAAGAACCCTCTCTTCCGTCCCATCTACGAAGATACAAAGGACCAAACAACTATCGAACGCTGGGGTAATCCCTTGGCCCACTGGAAGCACCTTCTCTTCGACACAACAAACGATCAAGTCGTTCATCGACACATCGAGTGACAAAGGCCGACTTCCCGCCAGCCTTCTTAAGCGTCTCAAAGGCCCTCTCATCACCGGCGAATCCTTCCCACTTCATATCTTCCAGAAAGGTAAACAAGCTACATCCAAGGAATAGCCACCTCAACACTCTCAAGTGGGTTTTACACATCGTACCGGCTTCACCCGCCACAGCCCAGCGCTTTTGCCACTTGGCCCGCCATCGTCCCTAGTCAAGCTACGCCACGACCAGAGTATCCCTGTAAGTCCTTGGTCGCCTTTTATGCCTGCAGGTCAACAATCATCCTCATCGAATCTGAACACCTCAGTGATTATATTGGCATGGCATAATTGGTGCATTAAATTTGGTTCAATTCGGCTGTGCGATACATGGCCACCTAGCTTCCTACGGCTTGGCGTCAGCTCCCCGATATCAACGCACCACTACTGCGCCTCAATTGTCTCAGTCCCGCTTCCGCATCCCGATATCCGGCCCCGGCTGATCTCCCGGTCTACACTGCGCTACACATCAACGCACTACTTTTCATCCTCCTCCTGGGTTTGAAGAGACTAATCTTTCTCTTTTCTCCTACTTTTTTTTCTGAGACAAGTCACTGACCAATCGTTAGTCACTCACTCTGTACGCAACTCTACTCAACCGTTAGGTCTGGGGGGGGGGGGGGGGGAAGTAATCTATCACTCAAACGCAGAGTTTAGGGAAGCTACCCCGCTAAGGGTATAGCCTGATAACCGAAGAAAAGACTTTTAATGACTTTGGGTCACACAAATTTATGATGTTATGACCTTTACAGAATGGTAATACTCATTTGATTCTAGGCATTCCATACTATGATTCGCGAATACTCTAGAAAGTGTCCTTGTCAGTAATAAAGGTATTAATAACTGTCCGGCCTATGAACCTGCCTATGACTAAGACTATCCAAATTACCGGTAAATTGTCTAGGTGGAGTAACGGGTATTAGTAGTACATTACAACGCTCCCCCTTAGTCGCAAGTCATAGGCTATATTAGTGTGTAAATATGAAAAAATAGTGTTGAGGATCAATTATGGGTTACCCGAAGGTTAAATATCAACTCCCATTTACATCACATCCTCTATGTATGTATATATGTGTAGTCATGCAGTAACATGTATGAAGTATGTATGTGTTCAAAAATTTGCAAGCGCTTCCCGTAGAGGGTAGCAAAATCAAAAAAATTTAGATTTCCTATTCTAGGACAGAAAGAATGATAGAAAGAATTTAAATTGCTAAGTTAGCCAGGGAAAGCCTCGCGGCTGCCGGCCTCGCGTGGCAGTCGGCTACCCAGCCTCGGCTCGACGGCTCTTGACCCCTGCGCAAAACAAAGCTGCTGCAACAAGCAACAAACTGCACAAAACACTCAAAGCAAATATAGGTGAGTGGACACGCAAATCCCGAAATTACTTGAGCTTTACCGTAAATTTATTAAGTAAATACTCGAATTGTTCTTTCGGTAAATATTTTGTCATTACATCACCTATCTGCTTCTTCGTACCTACTTTTACAAACTTAATCTCACCGTCTCTCTGTAGGTGGTGCATAAAGTGTAATTCTAAAGGTAAGTGTTTAGTTCTATTACTTGACATACCCCTCTCTGCCGCTAAGACTGTTTGAGAGTTATCCTCGAATAATTCTATCGGGCTCTTTTGGGCTATGTTTAGTTCTTGTGTAATGTGTTTTAGTGCAAGTCCCTCTCTAATGCACTCAGTTGCTGCAAATATTTCAGCATCATTGGAACTCAGGGCGATGCGACTCCGTCGCTTTGATAACCATGCAACTGGATCGCTGCCCCATAGGATCACGAATCCAGTGCGGGACTTCCCTGTTTTCTTACAAACTTTGTGAGCCGCGTCGGGCCACATGGAAAGTTTTGGATAGGTTTGCCCTTCTTGCTCTGACTTAGGCTCATGGTAAGCTAAACCTCGATAAGAGTTAACTAAATAACGAAAGATTCTGCCTAACATCGCATAAGTTATTCCCTTATCGATAGTTTGCATGACACTTGCCGAATTTAGTGCTTGTTCTATATCGGGTCTTGTCATCTTTGCGAGAAATAGCAAACGACCAACTAGACTAGAAATTGAAAATTTTCGCAAGCTAGCTGATTCCGACATCGGTTCCGTGAAATGTTCTTGCGCTGGAGTACTAACGGGTTTAGCAGAATCGTAGCCTACCTCTTTTAGTATCTGCTGCTGATATTTTTGCTGATGCAAAATTATTTTCCCGTTCGATTGCTCTATCTCTATTCCTTTGAATTCACGGGCAATACCGAGTCTTTTGAGCGGGAAATGTTTTTCTAATGCGGACGCAAAACGCTCATATGCTTGTTTGTTTGGTGCGGTGAACAACAAGTCATCAACATGAAATATCCCTACTATCGCCTCTCTCAAAGCTTTATCATTTTCTACAAACATACATAAGTCTGAATCTAGCAACCTGAAACCTAGCTCCTCTAACTTGGGTGCTAATATCTCATACCATCTTCTTCCTGCCTGTGGTGCACCATATAAAGCACCATCTATACGCCATATCATCCCCTCATGCCCTTCTCTGTCTACACTCTCTGGCGCATATGCATAAACAGGGTCATTCATACGAGCATTTAGGTATGCATTTTTAAAATCTATGCCGTATAGTTTGTGTTTGTGCCAGGCAGCTAGTTTGGCGAGAAATAAAAGTGAATGGTGCGCGGCGCAAGGAACAAAGAGCTGATCTGGGTTATAGCTAACACCGGGTTCTAACATATCTCCCCGTAAAGCTAAACGAGACTTTATGAACTTTTTCCCGTTCTCATCTAACTTCACTTTGTGAACCCATGTCAATCTAACTATCTTACTAACTCCTGCCTTGCTTGCCTCCTTATGGGGTACCCATGTGTATGTGTTAAAGGATTGAAGAGCTTTTAGCTTTGTTTTCATACCCTCTAAAACATCTTTAGCTGTCAAACCTTCCTCTATGACATCTTTGGGTACTCTGATATCTACATACAAATAAAAATCACGAATCTCATCTGCCACCATACGGTCATCGCATAAAAACATATTAGCGGGACTTTGTAACGGGTATTCGGGATCTTTCACGGAGTATTTGAGGATTTCCGAATTCAACATCCGTTCTTCTTCGTCTTCAAACTTAACTATGTGGGTGGGCTGAGGTCTGTCTCTAACTACGAGTCTATCTCTGGGGTCACTCACTCTGCTGACTACCCCTACTCGTACTATGCTCTCCCATCCCTCGCCGTACTTTTTCTTCACCCATCCATCTCCCCATGCACGCGCGGGCACTCTTACTACCTTACCTATTAGCTCTTGAGCCTCTCTCTTTTCTCTCTTGGGCTCATTGCTAGGGGTAAATCTCTCTACTGCCTTGCGCTGTCTTTTACCGGGGATTATGTTACTCTCCGTTACTCTCTGACTCTGCTCCCACGTTAATCCCTTAGATGGTGGTGATTTTTCTTCGTATGCTCTTCTTTCATGTATTTTTAGTGGATCTGTTGGATCTTGTTCATTCGTATGCTCTTGTGGCTTGATCTTGTGCTCTGGGGGTAATTGTTGTGGATAATGTGGCTCTGGACTTGTGTGTAGGCGTGTATGTTTGTGATCCAATGTATTCTTCTCCACATGCTCATTTTCATGCTCATTCTCATTCGCATCGATATCAACATTCTCTGTCTCCCCCTCAACTTCATCAAAGTGTGTTGTTGGGTGGTCGTTGTTGACGTTGTGCGGTGACTTAGGTGATTGAGATGGTGATTGGGGTGGTGATTGGGGTGGTGACGCTTGTGGAGATGTGTGTGGTTGCTCGCTCTCATTCTCATTCTCCCCCTCAGAGTCATCATTATCCCACGACACTAGTTTAGGAGGATGAGCTTGTTTACCGATTTTGTGAATATTAAATCTCACATCTCTCACTCCGGAAATGATCTTCTTACCATCCCATACGCGGTATAGTTCCCGAAATAGATCATATCCTACTAGCATCACCTTTTTCCCTCTGTACTCTCCCTTCCGCACTTTAGTCTTAGGTATATGTAACACACCCATACATCCTATTGGTTTTAAATGAAAGAGTGTTGGTTTTCTACCTAATAGCTGCTCATAAGGCGAAATTCCTTTGCGTTCCCCGTGAATTGCCGGTAGTATGTTGTGAATGGTTGTTGCTGCGTGTTCTAATTCTGCCCAGAATTGCGGCGGTAATTTAGCGTGATATCTCATTGCTCGTGCAGGCCCCGCCGTAATATCATTCACTTTTTCCGCAATAGGATTCCCGTCTTTATCGTTTGTCGCGGAGGTTTTCCAAATAAAGCGAATATTTTTCCACCACTTAATGACTTCCTCCGGAATATGGAATTCTTGATCTGCGCGAATTTCCTTTACTTTGTTTCCTGTCTGTCTCTCATAAAAGGCTACAGCTTGTTTTAAGCAATCTACAAACTCATTCTTATGGGCTAAATAAAAGTCAAGAATGAACAGTGAGTAGTCGTCGGTGACCGAAAATTTATACCGTTTACCACCTATTGATCTAGTTGCCCACGGTCCTGATGTGTCTATGTGTAGAATTATACCTGGCTTTTGGGCTCTTTCTATTGTATTAACTGCAAAACGTGGCAAACGTTTAGACTTTCCTATCATGCAAGATTCGCAAAATCTCACATCGATCTCGTCACCAACTAACTTAATGTTCAAAATTTTTGCCAATAGGCGCATCTTTGTTAACCCATAATGCCCACAGGCATAGTGAAAAAGCTTGATTCCTATCTTTCTAGGTTTGTCTGACTTTCTGGGGTAAGCTTCATATAATACTATATCTACGTGTAATTCTTTCTCTCTCTTATTTACTTCATGCTTACTTGTCTTGTTTTTGTTCTCATTTGTGGGGCTTCCCTCCCCTTCTACCCCCTTGTTGCGAAAGGATCATATCTTTCGTTGACTTTCAATGGTTCATCATATTCGTCATCCCATCTATATATCATACTCTTAGTTAATCTTCCCCTTACTAATATGTCACTCTCGTTAATGTGGATGGGGTGTTTGAGTATTACTAACTGTCCGTTTTGGTGGATGACTGATCTGTTGTGTCTGTGGTCCATCTGTCCTGTAGAGACTATGCTAACTGGTAAGGTAGTGTCGAGTAACATCTTCTTTTCTACTGCTCTAGGCCTTCCTTTCCCATCTATCACAGTCAGCCTAGCTCTTCCTGACTTACTCAACTCCCTTTCTCCATTACCTGTCAGTAGTTCTACCGGGTCTATCTCATCGACATCCGTCAATCTGTCTTCTCTGCATGATATGTCTGTGCTTGCTCCACTATCCTGTACTGTCATGTCTCTCTTTTTCATCACTCTTTTTCTCACATGTATCAGTACATGCTCTGTCTCTCCTTCTGTCTCTGTCTCTGTTTCTAGTTCACCCTCAGAGACTCCTCTACCCTCACCTTGTCCCTCTTCTGTGAGTTGTGGAGGTGTAGTGATGGGACTCTGTCTGACTGCTCTCTCCAAGTACACTCCTTCTATTGCTCTTACTATGTCAGTCAAAAAGTCATCTCTCTCTAGCTCGCCACTCACGACACGCATCACTTCTCCATTCATTCCCCTCACGCACTCATTCATCAACGTTTTAGCTATTTCATTTATATCTTTGAAGGTTATGACGGGAGGGTTGATGGGTTGCGTGTTTGTTGTCTGTGTTGGTGGGAGTGCTGTGATTGGTCTAGAACTAGAGATTTGGAGTTGTCGTGAGGTGGGACCTATTTGGTTGCCAAACTTGTTGACAGAAGTGGGCCCAAGTCGTTGCTCTCCCTCACCCACTCCACTCTCTTCTCTCCCTTCTCTGCTCTGGCCGGTCCGCTGACTAGAAAATGGATTATGTTTGCGTGGTTGTTGCGGAATATTTTGCGAGACTTGTGGACTTGTGGAAATTTTGGTGTCAAGTAAAGTTTCAAATTCCCCGAAAACGAGTCTTTGCGTAATTTTATGAGACTTTTCCAATGCAGCAGCTTTAAGACCTCGTTCGTCTGGGTAGTAAGGAGATTTGGGGGGACGCAACACGGGACTTACCGACAAATCCAACTCCGGATAATCTGGGTCTTGTGTGGCGTGATATCCGCAGTACCTCGCATAAGATAATCGTTTCGCGTGATTTGCGTATATTCCTTTTCCTTTTGATTTTTCAACGGAAACATTACACGGTTTTTTGCGTCTGTTTATTCCGGCACATTTTGTGTCAGGCGTGACTCCGTAAGAACTCTCAAGCCTCAAAGGAGTTTCGTTAGGGTTAGGGGTGACTGGGGAACATCGTGGGGTGGCGGATACTAACCGCTCTTCCTTGCCTTCTCCCCGTAGTGAGGAGGGACCTCGTAGGGTGGCCGATACTAACCGCACTTCCCGTCCTTCTCCACTCTCACTACGTCTATTCCCTACCCTAGGAGTAGTCTTTGTATCGTTCAAAAGGGCTTGGGGACTTGTAGATTTGTGATGAGGTGAGCTTGGTTGCTCGTCATCTCTTTCTCTTTCTTCCTCATCATCATCGCTCTTATCATATGTGTTCCCCATATGGATTAAAGCAACGTTTGTATCAGAGTCACTTTGTTCGTCATCGTTTTTGTCGTTGCCGGTTGTTATCAAAGTGAGTGCTTTCTTTTTCTTATGAAAGGTTTCTTTTTGTTTTTGTAATTGTTCTTTTGTTCGTTCTTTTCTTGTTCAGTGCCTTTGTCTTCCGTTTGATTCCGTTTTAATTTTCCTTCTTTGCGGAACTTTTCCGAAATCACCGGACAATATCTCATGGTATGGCCTTTGGCATCACATCCGAAACACGTGACTTTGAGCGTCCAGTTTGGAGCTGTCTTTGGTCCAGGTTTATTGTCTCCCCTTTTCCCTTTATTATCCATCAGGAGATTGGTCTCTTGCCGCTGCTTGCCATCCCGAGATTTCTCGTTGTTGTCTTTGCGAATTTGAGTTTTTCTCTCACGGAAATTGTTACGTCTTTCTTTTTCTTCCCACATTAACCATCTTT
This sequence comes from Paulinella micropora, assembly GCA_019918135.1. Lineage (NCBI taxonomy): Eukaryota > Cercozoa > Imbricatea > Euglyphida > Paulinellidae > Paulinella > Paulinella micropora. The sequence goes on from WBZZ01000692.1 coordinate 42,617, forward strand.
CCCTAGATGCTTCGCATAGTTCCGAGAAGTTTGGTCTTAGTCTGGCCGGGAGATCATAGTGGTCCACCTGAAATTTATCCCCGAAAGCTGGATGGTAGCGTAATTTCTTAAATAGCTTTCTCTTTGCTTCCTCATCGGAAAATGGCGCCCCACGTAAACTTTCAAGCTGGATTTTCTTTGCGAGAAATTCATTTAGCCAGTCTACATACCTCTGACCTGCCCTTGGTCTCGTTCTCTCAAACTCTTCCTCTAACATGTACCTACCTGCTCCGGAAATGCCTCCCCATTGATCTCTTACTACTATCAACTCTTCAATGGGTCCTTTCGTCTTCTGTGTTCGCAGGAAATTAGATACATTGTCTTTGGAAAAAGCCACAGACAGACATAACTGCAAAGTTTTCATCCTTTCATAATATTTCTTCTCTTTGCGGATAGCTGTCTTTCTTCTTGTGTGTTGTTTCATACTTTGTCTTTTCTTTTTCCTTGCTTCTTTCTCTTTCCACTCTCTCTCTCTTTTGTTCTGCTGTCATTTTATCCCAACCTTCTGGCTGTTTGATATCTTCTTTCTTTGTCTGGGGTCTCTGTCTTCCTCTCTGAGAGGTGTCTGACTCTTCATCTTCCTCACTATCACTTATGGGCGTGTCGGGCTCTTCTAAGTCTTCTGCCGTCTTAGCCCTTGCTTCGTCGTAAGGAAAATCCCTTTTGGCTTTAGCTGGGTCGGCTAATGCCACAGATACCATCTCTGCCACGTGGACAGATATCCCCTGCATGTGCTTCTGAAACTTGCTTGACCAAGGCCAAAAGCTTTGGTCGTTGCCCTCGAATATGGGCACTTGACTCAATACGTGCTTTGGCACGCTTGCCTCCTTGACAAGGCTCATAACCAAAGTAATCTATCACTCAAACGCAGAGTTTAGGGAAGCTACCCCGCTAAGGGTATAGCCTGATAACTGAAGAAAAGACTTTTAATGACTTTGGGTCACACAAATTTATGATGTTATGACCTTTACAGAATGGTAATACTCATTTGATTCTAGGCATTCCAGACTATGATTCGCGAATACTCTAGAAAGTGTCCTTGTCAGTAATAAAGGTATTAATAACTGTCCGGCCTATGAACCTGCCTATGACTAAGACTATCCAAATTACCGGTAAATTGTCTAGGTGGAGTAACGGGTATTAGTAGTACATTACAACGGGGGGAGCTATCAGACTGAGCACTTTAACGACCTGCCAAAACCACTACAGTTGACATTTTACTGTTTTTGACCGATCCGTTAGATTCTCCTCTGCACGACGTTTCGACTTCACTAACTACTAGTAGCTTTCGATTTCGTCCTGGAATGACTTCAAACGATTTAATCAAAGTTTTTACAGCAAATGCCATTTTCCCCTTCTCGGCTGCCTTTTCCCATGATATGCCGAAAACCGCAAAACAGGTGAATTTTGGGGAACAAAATCAAGAGAACATAAAAATGATATTTGCAGTGCACTGCGTGCACAGCCATTAGGCTCAAACTCACATTTCCCAAATGAAAGTTCAGGACTTCCACTCGTTGCGACTTGAACACCAATGACTTGAACTTGAAGCCACCTTCAAGTACTTTGCACATTTAACTTCAAGTGTTGCCTAACAGCTACTCACAATCTACGTTCACCCAAGATCGTACTTTGCAAACCAAGTCTGCAAACCAGCCAGTAGAAATCAACGTAAATAAACGAAGTGACCTCTCAGCTATTTACTTGTATTTCACCTACTCTTAGGAGTTAGGGCTGTTTGCAGCCACTAGTAGAGTCTTTTAATAAGAGTTCGTTGTGTATTTATCCCTTGGGGTTGTATCCAAACTCACAGTGTTGTATTCAACTAATTACACTATTAAAACTATTTCGTAAATAAAAGAAAAAGTCAAAACGAAAGATATGTTTAGTTGTTATATTATTATTACCGGTGTCGACGTTGCTGATAACTGCATTATCGTTTGCTTGGAAAATATTTTTTTATTAATAGTTATTAATAGTAGTCATGACTTAGCTTCATCATCAATTATTAATAATAGACTTGATTCTGTTGCCACTACGCAATCACTCTTTAACGAACATGCAACTCAAAGTTTCAAAGTGAGATGATGATGAAGTTACAATACGAGCGGTGTGCCACGGGGACAAAAAAAAAGGGGGGGGGGGGGGGAGGAAGTGCAGGAGAGAGCGCGAGCGAGCGAGAGAGAGAGAGAGGGGGGGGGGGGGGGGGGGGAGGGGAGAGGGGGGGGGGAGGAGGAGGAGGAGGAGAGAGTGCGAGAGAGAGAGAGAAAGAAGAAGAAGATGAAGAAGATGAAGAAGAAGATGAAGAAGATGAAGAAGAAGAAGAAGAAGAAGAAGAAGAAGAAGAAGAAGAAGAAGAAGAAAAAGAAAAAGAAGAGAGAGTGAGAGAGCGAGTGAGAGAAGCGAGTGAGAGAGCGAGTGAGAGAGCGAGTGAGAGAGCGAGTGAGAGAGCGAGTGAGAGAGCGAGTGAGAGAGCGAGTGAGAGAGCGAGTGAGAGAGCGAGTGAGAGAGCGAGTGAGAGAGCGAGTGAGAGAGCGAGTGTGTGTGTGTGTGTGTCAGAGAGAGAGAGAGAGTGAGAGAGAGAGAGAGTGATTGAGAGAGAGAGTGTGTGTGTGTGAGAGAGAGAGAGACGGAGCGGCACTATGTGTGTGTGTGTGTGTTGTTTCTTGGGGGGGGGGGGGGGGCGGCGGGGCGGGGGGGGGGGGATGTATGTATGTATGTATGTATGTATGCATGTGTGTATGAGTTATGTATGTATGTGTGTATGTATGTATGTATGTATGTGTGTAGGTAGGAAGGTAGGTAGGTAGGTAGGTAGGTAGGTTTATCACAAATGTATACGAATTTATTTATGTATTTAGGTAGGTAGGTAGGTAGGTAGGTAGGTAGGTAGGTAGGTAAATAGGTAGGTAAATAGGTAGGTAGGTAGGTAGGTAGGTAGTAGGTAGGTGAGGTCACAATTTTCCCAGCGACGCGCAAGCAGCCCATGTTCCTTGAATCAGAACCGACCCAAGAAACACAAGAAACAATAAGTACGTGGGCTCGTTCCAGGTATGTGATAAGTAGAAAACACGATTTAAATGTCATAAAGAAAATACAATAAAAATACTGTTGGAAGTAGTGAGTGGTACTGATGGATGGGCACGAAATGATAAAGTGACCAGCATAGGAGCAGGGCGTTATGTTGCAGGCTACGGGGATGCAAGTATGAGCAAGTGAAATAAAGCAACACGGAATTCCATACAGAGGTAGTAAAAGATACTTACTAACAAGATACACGTGAATTTCCGTGTTTCTGGAGGACCTAAGTCACTCGAAACTAGTGTTGTTGCTTAGCAACGATCCTTGATTTCCAAGTTTTTTTCGAGGAATGAAGGTCAGAAACACACATAAAAAGGCGGAGGTGGCTGAAAATAGCACAGAAGCCCTAGCTAACATGTAAACAATGATTTTGGAACAAAAACACGATTAATGAACTATTTTTTCACAATGTCGGTAGGCTAGGTAGATGGTGCATGAGTAGGAAAATTATCTGTTCCTAACCAGTTCACCAGTGGTATGCAATGGCATGGGTTTGTGTGCTCCTACAAGCAAGCCTGATAAATGTATGTCTTGTCTGACGCAGCCACTTGTGCTTTCGCGCCAGTGGAGCTTGGAATTTCCTCTTGGTGTTTTGGTAGGTCGTAGATGGTCCGAGACTTACCGAGGTCTGGTGTAGTGTGTGGGTGGCCTCCGCTCTAGTTCCATGGCAGACCCCTTCTCCAGGGTCCCAACAAACGTTTCGACTGTTTAGTTGAATGGTACATGTGTGAGGTACTCAAGGCAGCTAGTGCACTGCTTCCCACCTACCGCCTTGCAGCCTCTGTGCTCGTGAAGGATTCTGAAGCGAGGCGCCCCGAAATGCCCCGTGCTCTTATTCTTACTTCTATGATGATGACATGTCTCGAGCTGCATTCACCTCCCTAACTTTTGGTACATCCCTCTTGGGAAAGCTCGAGATGTGTGACACAACCACCGACCGACTATCCATCCACCCCCGATTCACAAGACTTTTCCTTCCCTATCTCCGTCTGACTCTAATAGAAAGAGCTGAACGTTCTGCTTGCACTGCTGAGTGCCTCCAGACCTCAGCTTTCGATTCCACTAAAAACCTTTGCAAACCATGCTCTCTCCAACGAGAAAGCCTCCCTCCTCTCCAAGGTTCCAATTTACCCACCCAGAAAAAGTGGCAAAAAAGCTCAGCTTTTGGGAAAAGCTCAGCTTATGGCAACGTTGTTACCTTCCTCAAAAAACGGGTCTGATGGGCCAGGCCGACCCCACACCCAGCGGGGCAGGTTTTGACTCATTTTTGAGTCTCGGCAATTCGCTGCAGTTTGATTTTTGATTTTCTTGTGGGTACCTGTGGGTGTAAAACTTAAAAAGTGTGTCGTCAGTCTCAGTCTTGCCTGCTATGTGTGATCCACAGTAGCAATAATCGTGTTGGTTACCAAATATGAAATTGCCTGGCTTTGTAATATTTTGTATGCCTTGAATAGTGTATTCTTATCGTGGCTTAATTTTCCTGTTAGAGCTTACTGTGTCCAACTCCAGTTACATTGGACTGTGACGATGGAAATTGATGGGTAAGTCTTCTTTTGACACGTCATTTGTAAAAATGTATATGTATATGTACATATGTACATACATACATACATACATACATACATACATACATGCATGCATAAATACATACATACATACATACATACATACATATGTACATACATATACATACATACATACGTATACATACATACATACGTATACATACATACATACGCACACATACATACGTATACATACATACGTATACATACATACAATCATACATACATACATACATATATACATACATACATACATACATACATACATACATACATACATACATACACACACACACACACACACACACACACGCATGCCTACATACATACACAAACACGTGCACGTTTGCGGCACAGCCACACGTGTAGGATGCCCGTGTGTCTGTCATAATAATATGTACACAGAAAAAAAAATCCCTAATTCTGTTACCCATACTCAACAACCCCATCACAAATAAACACGAAACAACTCCATCACAAAAAAACACGAAAATCTCCATATTTCTTTTCAAGAAAAGAAAAAATTAAATGTGCAACATATAGTAGTAGTAGTAGTAGTAGTAGTACTTCCCCCCCCCCCCTCCCTCCCTGCCTCTCTCTCTCTCTCTCTCTCTCGCTCGTGCCCCGCGCGGCCCGGCACTGGCGCTTACTGACTAATCAACGCGTGGCCTTGTGGCACCTGCTCTGCCAGTACCGGGGCACCGGGCCGCCCCCCGAGTGTTGCACCGGCGAGCTCACGCCGCAGGGGCCCCGCCACCAGGCCCTGTGCCCCTGGGGCCGGCACCGGACGCCGGGGCCGGCCGTCTCCTTCACTTGCCACCCCGGCGGCCGGCCGGGGGTACCCGACGCGTGCCGTGCGCTAGCCACCGGCGTGCTGCACGGCCGTGTCCGAGCAGTCGACGGGCACACACAGGCGGCACTGATCTGGGGGGCCCTGGCCCGGGGCGCCGGCCGCCCGCCGGCCTCGCTGCGCCTCGAGCTCGAGGGGCTCGCCGCGCCTTACTCGCACCTCGTGACTCTGGCGCTAGACCTGACGGACCCCTGCTCCCCCGGGGGCGGTCCGCTAAGCCGGCCAGCAGCGCCGGCGCAGCTCAGGCAGAGATAAGCGGGCGGGCTTTTTTTTAATGTACACCCAAAACAGGAGTTTGGGGCGTTGGCAGCCCACACGGGAGCCACCTGCAGGGACGGCAGGAGCCAGGGGACCTCCGCCGGCCTAGGGGTCGGCCGGCTCCTGCAGTCGCACCGACAGCAGCTTCGTGGGGTCTTGCAGTCGCTGTTCCCACAGCAGGTGGCCTTCGACCCACACCCGGGACATGTCCAGCATATGCACGTGCCGCCGCCGCGCGGCCGACCAGAAGGTGCGGGTGCAGCAGAAGCTCTTGTCCTGCAGGGCCTGGATGCAAGCCGCGCGCAGGTGGGGGCTAGAGCCGAGGCGCAGCCGCGGGTCCGCTAGGTAACGCCAGGACAGCGCCAAGTCCACCAGGCCTTCCTGCGGCACACAAGTCGCGGCCAAGATAGGGTTCTCCGTCTCGGGCCGGTACACCAAGGACAGCGGGGCCAAGGGCGGCGGGGCCCAGGACGAGTCCCCCATGCCGAAAGCTTCTGCGGGGTCTGGCAGCTGCCCCGCGCGGCCCCCGCGCGGCACCCTCTCCCCACGCACTTCGCTCCTGGCCACCTCCCCGCGCTCACTTCCTTCCTCTCCACTTCGCTCCTGGCCGCTTCCCCCCCGGCCCGCCCTTCCACCCTCTCCCCCTCCCTCACGCACGCCCCCCCCCGGTCTTCCTCCGGCTCTCCCTGCCAGCTCGTGCTGCTGCTGCACACAGAAAAGCAGAGCTCTCTACCTTTGCCACCACTTCCTCTCCCCCCCACCCCCGGTCCCGATCGCATGAGCTGTGGCTCTTGTTACCAGGAGGGGAAGACCCTGCTTTCGTGCACGGAGTGTGCCGTCGGGGGTTACTGTGCGGACTGCCTCGAGCAGCACAAACTACTGAGTTGTCCAGGGACGCGGAAGCAGCGGCAGGCCGAGGCAGCGAGCCGGGAGCCAGGGGCTGCGGGCCTCGTCCATTTGCTGCAGAGCTGCCGGATCAGCGAGGACCCCGAAGAAGATGGCACGTTTGTCTGCGAAGCGTGCCGCGCAGCACAGCAACAGGAGCGCTGACTAACGGAAAGGCCGGAAGGGCTGCGCCGAGAGCGGTGGACGGGGGGGGGGTCTGCCCTGGCACCCTTCTTCCAGCAGAGAAAAAGCAAGCCACACTTTTAAAGAAACCTTCATACCGACGACGTGTCTGTGCCCGGCGGCTGGACGCGCTCGCGCGCGGGCCGGGAGCGGCAGAAGAAGAACGCCGGCCGTAGCTAGCCGGGGGAGGAAAAGGGCCTGGAGGGGGGGGGGGGGGTGGCTAGGACAGGGCCGGGTACGCGGGCAGCCAGTACCACCAATGGCCCCAGTGCCGGCGGTTGGTGCGCCCGACGGCGGCGTCCGCGGGGGAACCCGCTGGTCCCCACCAGTTGAGGTCCGCGCTCACGGCCCAGCCATCCAGGTCGAAGGCCCGGTAGCTGCCCCGGCGCTCCTCGGCGGCCTCGGGGTGCTGGTAAGCGCCGGCCCGCCTCCAGAGCACCGGCGGGAGGGTAGGGATCCAGTCGCTGCCGCGGTCCAGGCGCAGCCAGCGCCACCGCCTGCCGGCCCGGCGGAACTCGGACAGCAGCAGGCTGTTGCCAGCCCGGTCACCAATCTTGGGCGCGCCGAACGTGACGCAGGTGAGGGCCGGGCCGGGGTCCCAGCCCAGCGTGTTGGCCAGGCCCACGACTAGGAGCGGCGCCATGGCCCCCCCCAGCGACATGCCCGCCACGTACAGCTCGTCGGGCGGGTGCTGTCGCAGGAGCTCCTGCAGCCGCCAGAAGCAGGGGGGGGTGGCCGCGCGGAAGAACCCCCGGTGCAGCTTGAGGCTGGGCTCCCGTGGGTTCTCTTGGTAGAATCTCTGGGCCGCCGCGATCAAGCCGTCCCGCAGGGTCCGCGGGGGAGGGCTTTCCGCCTGCCCCGGGCTGCCCCGGGCTAGGCCGCGCTCCGCGTGGAGGTCCAAATCCAGCCGATGATTAGGCGCGGTCCACGTCCCGCGGACCGCGATAAAGAATTTGCGCCGCGCGTCTGACCAGCCGACGACGCACCCGGTCTGGGTCCGGGCACAGATCACCGCTTCCACGCACAGGTCCGCGCCGCCACTCGTCGCGGCCGGCGGCGCGGCCCGGCACTCGACCTGCCGCCGGTCGTACCAGAAGGCCAGCGCACATTGCCCGTGCCGGCCCAGCCGCCGGGTGTGGGCTCGCAGTACGCGGCGTGCTTGGGCCGGCGGGAGCGGCGCCCCCTCGCCCGCCAGCCAGTCCCACAGCTGCAGGTCACCGGCGCGCAGCAGTCGTTGCACACAGGCCGAGGGATAGCACGACACGGACGCCAACACGGCGTTCGCCACCCAGAACGCGAGCGGGGGGTCAGCTGCCGCCCGCGAGGTCATACTCGAACGGGGCACGCGCCGCTGGGCAGGCGTGCGGGTCGGGAGAAGGGGAGAAACACACAGTTCCCGCCCTTCGCGTGGTTTACCAGGGTACCCGGCCGGGAGATGGCCCGGCAGGCGGAGGAAATCCCCTTCCTTGGCCCTCCCCAGGCTCGTCGTGTTTCCTCCCTCCTTCCTCCCATCCCAGCCCCCTTCCCCTTTGCCCGTGTCTGTGTCAGAGGCTTTCCCTCCCTCTTTTGTTGCTCCCGCAGCCGGGAGGAGGCGCCGGAGGAGGGATCGCTCCCCCCTCCCCCAGGCAGGCAGAGAGGTTCCTAGCCCGCGCGATTGCCGGGCGTGGCGAGAGCACACCAGAACCAACAGGAACCAAAAGGCCCGCAGCTTTCCACTGGGTATTAAAGCCGTGCCAATGGGTCGTGTAGCCCCCCCCGGCCCGGCGCCCGTTCTCTTCAGCTTGCCCCGGCCGGCCCCGGCAGTGCTAGTTCTCGACACGAGAGAAGGTGGCTTACTTGGCTTTTAATCACTCGGGCGGCACAACACCGGCGGCGGGCTCGGGGCGGGGCTCCGGCAGCCGCACGGCCCAGGTCTTCTTGTGCCACCAGAACCAGCCGGCCGGCAGTGTCTGGGCCAGGTCCGCGGGCCTGACGAGGGCCTCGACCACCAGGCCGGCGCCGGGCTGTTGGGCCAGCAGGTCGCGGACGTAAGCCTTCTGGGGGACCTCCAGGTCGCGGGCCGGCCAGAACGCGCAGGCCAGGCCGTCCTGGCCGGGCCTGGCCGCCGCGTACACCACGCCGCGCGCGCCGGGGGGGCGCAGGTTGCGCAGGGCCTCGGCTAGGCCCCCCGGACCGGTGGCGCGCTCCACCAAGAGGCCGGCCAGGGCCCGCTCGGCGCTGCCCACGCCGCACACGCCGGCGTGGTGCTCTGCATCGGCCGAGCGGCACTGCCGATCACAGTACCAGGTAGCGTCACACCGGTGGCAGCGGGCGCGGCCGGCCGGCTGGTCCGCCGCCCACCACGCCTGGCAGGCGGCGCGCCCGCAGAGCTGCCACCGGACTTCGCGGGGTGGGCGCGAGCGCGGGACAACCACGACGCGTCGTTTCCGCCCGGCCCGCTCCGCGAGGGCGGCGCGGGCCCGGCGCTTGCGCTTGCGGGTCATGTGTCTTCGTCAGGTTCTGCCACGGAGGGGGAGGGGTGCTAAAAAGGCTACGGCTGGAGGACTCTGGAGAGTCTGCGCGGTCGCTGCCCGGCGGTCGGCCGCAAGCTGTTTTGTGTGCCGGACGAGGGAGGCCCGGGGAGAGCAGTCGGGGAGCGCTCCGAGGGGGGGGAGGCGCCCCCCCCGGGTCCCCGCGGTGCGGGCGCCTGCGGGCGCGTGCCGGCCAGACCGGGGGGGGCTTCACCGCTGCACCCCTCGCCCACGGGCGCCCCCGCCCGCCGCCTGCCACCGCGCCCCCCCCTCCTCCTCCCCACGCACACCGACAGGCCGCGATTAGGCAGCAGGACCAGCTCCAACAAGTTAACCGCATGGACAGCCGCGCCGTGCGCCGCTTCGTGCAACGGTACGGCCACCGTGACGCGGTGGCGGTCGTGGCAGGCGCAGGCCTGTCTGTGCGCGACGGCGGGCTGGCCTGCCGCCCCGCCGGAATCGGGAGCTGGCGTCCGGCGTGCGAGCGCTGCTTCGTCCGCCGCGACCGCGTGCGTGTGGCCGGCTCGCGTGCCAGGCCAGACCTGTGCGACAGCCAGACGCGGCGGTGGCAGAGAAGACTCCAGCAGAAACGCCGGCTGGCGGACGGCGAAGGCGGTGACCACCGGAGGAAGCGGCCCCGGCACGGCGATGCTGGCACCTCCTCCGCTATCTCGCTGTGGCGTCAGCGCCTGGCGGCCGCCGAGCCGTTTGTGGAGAAGAAACCCGGAGTCAAGATGCTACAGCACTACGGTACGGCCTTCAAGGTCCTGGGCCCAAGGCTGGTGTTCAAGGAGTGGCGTGCAGGGCAAGAATCGGCGGACCGGCCGGCGTGCGAGCCTTGCTACGAGCACGAAAACCTCGCAACGGTCGCGACCGTCCGCCAGGACCGTGAGTGGCCCACCGTCTGTGCTCGGCACGGCCCCGCCTCGGAGACCGGGGCGGCGAAGCAGGGCATTGGCCAGACGACTAAGCCCAACGGAAGAGAAGAGAAGCGGGAAGAGCCAGGCGCGACGCAGCGGGCGGGCGGCACGGCACAGGAGCAGCCTCTGACTCATCAACAGGGCGGACAGGGCTACCCACTGCGAGTAAGCGCTGGTGGTGCTCTTTTCAGTCGGACCGGCAAGCCGCGGCACGGTTGGACGGGATGGGTACCCGCCCGCGCAAGTTGCCGGCAAGGCGGAAAGACTGTCGCCAGCGGCAGATATTGGACGGAGGACGGGGGGCGGCGGTTCAAGCTCTGTGTCAAGCACACGAGAGCGCGCGGCCGCCGCGGGGCGAGGTTCCAGTGCGAGGATTGCCCGGCCGGCTCAAAGAAACGTGGACACTTTGCGGACGGGCAAGGGCGCAAGAATCGCCTGTGCGCAGAGCACGCGAGAGCGCGCGGCTGCCACGAGCCCTTGAACCCCTGCGAGGACTGCCCGACCGGCTCCAAGAAACAGGCCAGCTATGCGGACGAGCAAGGGCGCAAGCAGAGGCTGTGCGCGGAGCACGCGAGGGCGCGCGGCTGCCATGAGTCCCTGAACCCCTGCGAGGACTGTCCGACTGGCTCCGAAAAAGATGCTGCCTTTGCGGACGAGCAAGGGCGCAAGCAGAGGCTGTGCGCGGAGCACGCAAGAGCACGCGGCTGCTACCACGTGCAAAGTCCATGTGAGGACTGCCCGGCCGGCGCCAAGAAACAAGCTAACTTTGAGGACGAGCAAGGGCGCAAGCAGAGGCTGTGCGCGGAGCACGCAAGAGCACGCGGCTGCTACCACGTGCAAAGTCCGTGTGATGACTGCCCGGCCGGCGCCAAGAAACAAGCTAACTTTGAGGACGAGCAAGGGCGCAAGCGGAGGCTGTGTGCGGAGCACGCAAGAGCACGCGGCTGCTACCACGTGCAAAGTCCGTGTGAGGACTGCCCGGCCGGTGCCCAGAAAGACGCCTGCTACGCGGACGAGCAAGGGAGAGGCAGAAGGCTGTGTGCGGAGCACGCGAGGGTGCGCGGCTGCCACGAGCCCCTGAACCCCTGCGAGGACTGTCCGACTGGCTGCAAAAGAGATGCAGCCTTTGCGGACGAGCAAGGGCACAGGCAGAGGCTGTGCGCAGAGCACGCGAGGGCACGCGGTTGCTACGAGCCCCTGAACCCGTGCGAAGACTGTCCGGCCGGCTCGAAGAAACAGGCCAACTATGCGGACGAGCAAGGGAGGGGCAGGAGGCTCTGCGCGGAGCACGCGAGGGTGCGCGGCTGCCACGAGCCCCTGAGCCCCTGCGAGGACTGTCTGACTGGCTCCAAGAAAGAGGCCATGTATGCGGACGAGCAAGGGCGCAGACAGAGGCTGTGCGCGGAGCACGCAAGAGCACGCGGCTGCTACCACGTGCAAAGTCCGTGTGAGGACTGCCCGGCCGGCGCCAAGAAACAAGGTAACTTTGAGGACGAGCAAGGGCGCAACAGGAGGCTGTGTGCAGAACATGCGTTCGCGCGCGGCCTGATTCCTAAGCCGGCCGCGGGCTGCTCGATCGCGGCGTGCAGGCTGTGGGACAGGCTCGAGCAGGCGCTGGGTTGCCAGATCCAGCACAAGCACTTTGTAAACGGTGCTGCCATGCCGCACGGAGCGGAGGTCCGTGTCCCGGGCACAAAGCTGCTGCTGGACGGCTACGACGCGGCGAGCAATTGCGTGTACGAGTTCCACGGGAACGTGTACCACGGCTTCCCGCCGGGCCACGCCAAATACGCCGAGGGCAGGTCCAAGGTCAGCGGGCGGCGCAATCGAGACTTGTACCGGGAGACGATGGCCCGCATGTACTTTGTGCGCCGGCAGATGCCTGCCGGCTGCCGCGTCTTTTACGCCTGGGAGCACGAGTACGACCAGATTAAGAACAAGCCGCTGACTAGTGCCGCGTCGATCTTGCACGAGCTGCAACCGGGCGAAGAAAGATTAGATGATTCAGAGTCCGACTGCCAGGACATTGCCTAGAGTACTGATTTAATCAAAACACACGACGTCTTGTCTTAAAAACCTAGCTCTTCCGCCCCAGACTCGGGAAGGAGTGTAGAAGAAAAGGGAAAAACCCCTCTCCCACCTGACGGCGCAGAGGGTGCACGGAGGGGAAGGGGGGGGCGCCGCCCCCCCTGCTGCCATGCACGCACGGTAGCCGCTCACAGCGTCGTCGTAAAAGCCTCCCTTCCTTCCCTCAGCTGCTGATGTTGGCCTGGCCCGCGGTGGCGCTGGCTATGCTGCTAGGCCCGGCGCGGGCCCAGGACGGCCGGCTGCCTGTGCCCCCCAACAGCGCCAGCCAGCGGCAGTCAGTGTGCGACACTACTTACTTTGACGTGGCGGCGCCGGGCGCCCCGAGCCCCTCTGCCGGACCTGCACGGGCTTCGACGGCCGGCCCAGCCCTTACTGCGGCCGGCGCGGCGTCTGTACTTGGCACGAGCCCTGGCCGCAACCCGTCTGTCGCTGCTACAGCGGCTACCTGGGCCCCGGCTGCGAGGTGGCGGCCGTGACCAGGTACTCCTGCGGCCTGCGCGAGTTCACGTGCTCGCTGGGCCCCGACTGGGCCCGGGCCCTGGCGAGCCTCACGCTGTCCCTGTCCGAGGAGATGTCTTGGCAGTGCACCTCGCCGCTGCAGACCACGGCGGAGGGGCTGGCCCTGCCGTACCTGCAGCTCCAGCGCGCGTACCTGTTCCACGCGGAGCGTGGCTTCCTGTACCAGACCGCCTTCTGTTTTCTAGCGCACAGCGTCTGGGATTGGACGAGCGCCCCCTGGGCCCGGCCGGCCTCGGCCAGCGCGCTGCCGTACCGGCCCGGCCTCTGGGTCGCGGCGGAGGCCCTGCCGGGCGAACCGCCGCCGCTGGCGCACCTGGCCCCGGTGCTGTCGCAGGAGAAGGTGTGCCCCTTTCCCCTGACGCCGGATGTGGCGCGGGGGGGGCTGGACTCGCTCGCGATCGAGGCGGCGGGGGGCAGCCGCAGTCCCGCCTGTTCGGCCGAGCCCGTGCCGCCCTCGACGCGCTCCGGCTGGCGCTGGACGAGCAAGCCGTGCGCTGCTACCCCTTGTGGCTCAACGCCGTGCTGCCCGAGGGCTACCTGCACCAGTACCGCTGCCGGCCGGCCGGCGCAGGCTTGCTGGACCTGGACTGCCTCGTCCAGGTCCCGCCCGGCACGACGAGGCTGTCGCTGGGCGCTCTCCTGGCCCAGTGCGCCTAAAGGAAACCGGTGCGCCGGGGCTCGCCAGCCAAGGCCTAGCCGCGCTCGCTCCAAGCGGGTTGGTTCTCTTTTTAATAAAAGCCACCCAGTTGCTGTACTACCATACTGAGCGGCCAGGGCCAAGGGGGGGGGGGGGGCGCGGAGTCCAACTAGCCAGGCTATTTCCGGGGACGCTTGAGGCTCAGGGCGTAGGCAGCCTCCATGTCGTTGATGCAGCGCTCCCGCTGGTCCGTTTCAGGTGCGAGACGGGGAACAGGTCCAGGCTGCACTCCAAGCGTTCGCGCAATTGCTCGGACGCGTGGGTGTGAGCGCCGGGCAACGACCACACCGCGGCCGACAGGTGCTCCGGCAGCACGCCCTCCCGGGCGTCGGGCCCCCGCCTGTTGGCAGGAGCTCGCGCCCCTACTGTCGTCGGTCCCAGCCAAAGTCCCGAGCATAAGTGTCGCAGATCCTGCAGTTCTTTCCACTTCCTCTACCCCGCAGGCCCGACCAAGAACTTAAGTCCTGACGTGCAGCCCTTCTTGCTTCGCTAAGCGAACCAGCCCCGCGCGCGTCAGTCCATAGCAACGACTCAGGTCTACGTGTCGCAGCCGCGGCAGCGCAGCCAAGTGCACCAACCCCGCGTCCGTCAGGCCCGTGCAAGACCTCAATTTTAGGTTTCGCAGCCGCGTCAGCCCAGCCAAGTGCACCAGCCCTGCGTTCGTCAGCCATTCGCAAGCGCTCAAGTTTAGGTATTGCAGTTGCGGCAGCCTAGCCAAGTGCGCCAACCTCTCGTTTGTCAGCGAGGCACAAGAGCTCAAGTCTAGGTGTTGCAGCTGCGGCAGCCCAATCAAGCGCGCTAACCCCACGTCTGTCAGGCTTTCGCAAGAACTCAAGTCTAGGTGTTGCAACTGGTGCATGGGCGCCAGGTACGCAAGCCCCGCGCCCGTCAGGCCTTGGCAAGAGCTCAAGTTTAAGTGTCGCAGCTGGCGCATGAACGCCAAGTGCGCAAGCCCGGCGTCGTCAGCGTCTGTCAGGCATTCGCAAGAGCGCAAGTTTAGGTGTTGCAGTCGCGGCAGCCTAGCCAAGTGCACCAACCCCGCGTTTGTCAGGCTTTCGCAGCCGGTCAAGTCTAGGTGTCGCAGCCGCGGCAGCCCAGCCAAGCGCGCCAGCCACTCGTCCGTTAGGAGTCTGCAAAGCCCCAAGTCTAGGTGTTGCAGCTTTGTCAACTGGGCTAAATGCTGGAACCCCTCCCCCGTGAGTTGCACACAAAACCTCAAGCTTAGGTGTTGCAGGTTTTTCAATTTGGCCAAGTGATAAAACCCCTCCCCCGTGAGTTGCAAACAAAAAGCCAAGTCTAGGTGTTGCAGGTTCTGCAGCCCCTCCAAATACTTAAGCTCTGTATCTGTCATCAGCCGGCACGCGCCCACGGCAAAGTGTTGCAGCTGTCGCATCCTGGCCAGGGGCGAAAACCCTGCCCCCGTCATTCCGATACACTCTCCCAATTCCAAGTGTTTTAGCTGTCGCAGCCGTGCCAAGGACGAAAACCAGGTATTCATCATCGGTCTAAAGCGTGTTAAGTCCAGTTGCT
Organism: Paulinella micropora; assembly: GCA_019918135.1. NCBI lineage: Eukaryota > Cercozoa > Imbricatea > Euglyphida > Paulinellidae > Paulinella > Paulinella micropora. Next base: position 57,742 of record WBZZ01000692.1, read on the forward strand.
GCAGGTCCGGGAGTGCTTCGACTGCGCCGAGCAGCAACGCCCGGGTTGCACGAAAGGCGCGCACGTCCACCTCGACCGAAATTCCCGAGCATTTTACCACTAGCTTCTCGATGCGGACACTAGACCCGAGCGCGCGAACCTCTGCTAGGGGGTCTTGCGCGTCTGCCAGCACCTCCAGCTTGGGCACCCGAGGCCGGGCCCCTGCGCCCCAGGCCTGTCCCCAGACTTGCACCAGGGGCCGGAGCTGCGGTCGGGCCACCAGGTCCAGCTCTCGGTCGCCGGCCGCCCGCCAGGCCGCGGGCGTTCGCAGCAACCGGTCGTACTCCGGTGAGACACACGCCAGCGCCGTCAAGTCGGTCCAGCCCAGCCAGCGCAGGAGCTGCGGGTTGGGGGTTAGCCCCGGGACGAGGCCGGAGTCTACCATCCAGGGCGCGTGAGGGAGGAAGCGGGGCCGTGAGTGTGTCGCGTGGCAACTTTGGATACCTAGTAGGGCTGCCACCGACACCTGCTGCGGTTGGGCGGGATGCCTCAGGGGGGAGAGAAGAGGAAGGAGTGTGTGTGTAAGGGAGGGGAGAGAGAGAGAGGAGTGTCTACGCTGGCGGCGGCGACGCCCGACCACGAAAGGAAGTACGGAGGGAGGCAGGCACACGTGCTTTACCTTGGGGAGGTACTACCCTCGCTGCCGGGTTTCGGAGGCCGCGATCTCCCCTCCTGACCGAACGAGGCTAGTGCGTTGCCTCAGGTTTGGGTACCTAGGGCTGCCGCGGCTCGTACTAATCCGCTGTACCCTGCGGGGCGCCCAAGCGCCTCGACTTGCGCGCCACACTCGCTAGCCTAGCCCCGCTCCAACTGGTTAGGTTTTTTGTTTTATTAAAGCCACCCACTTGCTGTACTACAATACTTAGCGGCCAGGGTGAGTGGTACAGAGTCGAACACGCTAGTCTGGCTATTTCCGGGGCCGCTTGAGGCTCAGGGCGTAGGCCGCTTCCATGTCGTTGATGCAGCGCTCCCGCTGGTCCGGTTTCAGGTGCGAGACGGGGAACAGGTCCAGGCTGCACTCCAGTCGTTCGCGCAGTTGCTCGGACGTGTGCGCGTGCGCGCCGGGCAACGACCACACCGCGGCCGACAAGTGCTCCGCCAGCACGCCCTCCCGGGCGTCGCCCCCCGCCTGGCCTCCTGCAGCAGGGTGACCTTGAGGTGCTCTAGGTGGCGGTACAGCACGAGCACCGACAGCAACAGGCGCACGCACAGGCGCAGGTCGTGCGTCGGGCCGGAGGCCGGGGCCTTGGCGTCCGTGTACAGCGCGTGCGGAGCTGCCTCGAAGAACAGGCGCGCGGTGTTGGCGAGCTGGTCGGTCAGCGTCCGCAGCCAGAAGATCTGCTGCGCGTAGCGAGCGTCAGCCACGCCCGCCGGGCGCCCGTCGACGGCCTCCGGGACGCCGGCCAGGGCCTCGACGAAGGACTTGGCCCCGCGCCGGTGCAGCAGCAGCATGAAGCCGTTCAGCAGTGCCATGTGTAAGGCCAGGCCCGCGGGGGCGTCCTCCAGCGCCGTCAGGTCCTGCCACCAGGCCGCGCGGCTTCCGTGCTCCGGGTGCTGGCCGTGCCGCTCGGCCCGCAGGATGGCCGACTGGGTGTGCGTCTGCCAGCCCCACGCGGTGGCCAGGTCGCCCAGCGGCAGGGACAGCGCCTCCCCGGGCCGGAGGTGCCGGGCCGCGCACAGCAGCGCTACCGCATCGCTTTCGAACATGAGGCTCACGTTGTGGTCCTCCGCAGCCGGCAGCTGGGCCAGGAAGTGGTTCAGGACCGCTCCCACCACGGCGCCCGACAGATAACTCCGGACCAGGAAGGCGTTGCGGCGGGCGTAGGCACAGAGCTGCTGCACGTCGTCCTCGGCGACCTGCACCGCCAGCACCAGCCTGAGCAGCTGGGCCAGGTTCTGGGCCACCTGGGCCGGCAGGAGCTCCTCGCGCGCCGCCCCGTCCTCCGTGGCCGGGGCGCCTTCGGTGCGCCGGCAGTGCAGTTTGTTCAGCAGCACCTGTGACCAGCTGCAGGACCGTGGCTCGCGGGGGCTTTCCCAGGGCGGGGGCCGATCAGGGTTTCGAGGCACGCGTAGAAGAGGTGCAGGTGCCACTGGTGGGCGGTCGTCAGGTCCAGGCAGCGGGTAGAGGTGCTGCTCTCGTCGCCCAGCCCGGCGCAGAGGCCAGCAGCTCTGGCGGCAGCAACGGTGTTTCGTACTGCACCTTGCGCGTGGGCTGGGCGGACCCGCGCGCGCTCGCCGTGCCGGGGTGGCGGTGGAAACAGCGCAGCACCCAGGCGGGCACGCACTGGCGCGAACGAATCGGCATGGGCCTGTTCTCCTTGGGGCTGTACGAGTGCGCCCGCTGCCCGCTGTACAAGACGCAGACCCCGGAGGGGCACTCGCCGATGACGCTGTCGGCCTCGGCGCCGCGGGAGGGAGTCTCGCCGTGGCGGAACACCACCCGCGCGCTGTCCGTGTCATAGCACAACAACGAGCCCCCGTGCTTGCTGGCGTGCACCTCGTTCCACCAGGCCCAGTCGGTCTCCGTCTGCAGCGGCCGGCGCGGCCCTGCCCTAGCGCCGGGCTGGCCCCGGGGGGCCCGCCCCCGGCCCCCCCCCCCCCCCCCGAGCCCCGCCTCCGCCCCCGTAGCGCCCGCCCCCGGGGGCCGGGGGGGGCCGGGCGCCCTCCGGAGCGGCCCGGCCTGCGCGGGCACTGGCAGCAGCTCGGCGCCCGCCCAAGTATCTGCGTCGGCCTGCCTCATCGGCACGCTGGGCGGCTCGGCCTGCGCCCGGGCGGGTGCCCGGGGGGGGACACGTCTCTTCCCCAGGGATCCGCCCTCCGCTCGGCCCCGCCCAGGTCCACGTCTAGCATTTCACAGAGCTCCGCCATGATATCGGCGTCCCGATCTTCCGGCGGCGGGGGTCCGTCCGCCGTGGCCGCGCTGGCCGGGAGGTCTGGCCCTCCATCCGCGGTGCTCTTTCTGCGCGACCACCGGTGGTGCGTCAGCCACCCACTGGGCTGACGGCCCTCCGCCAGCCTCACCCCGTCCCTCCCCCTCTCTCTGCCTGGCTCCCCTCCTGGTCCAGAGGGGCGGGCCTTCTTCCCTTTCCCCTTCCTTCTCCCCCCCCCCCCCCCCCCCCGCCGCCCGGGAGAGCGCGTCCCTCCCTCTGGCCACCGCCGCCCTGCCCCCCGGCCCCGTCCGCCGGCCCCGCATGCCGGCCAGTACGGTAGCGCAGACATTTGACCGCGGCCCCGCACCCCGATGGGCGGGCTCGCGCCGCAGTCCGCTGTGCCTCCGGCCGGCGGAGCTCCCGCTGCGGCCCCCACCCGCGTGGTGGTAGGCGCGGGCGGCGGCGGTGATACGGCCATGGCCCTGGGCTTCGCGGCGACCAAACGCGGCCAGCCCGAGCGGGCCGGCGAGCTAGCGGGGCGTTGGGTGGTCCTGGCGGCGGGCTACGAGCTAGCCGAGTACCGGGCCGCGCTCGCCAGGGGCTGCTACACGCGCGAGGGGGTCTGTGTGCGCGGCGGCCTGGGGCCGGAGGCTCTAGCCCAGTACCTGGGCTTTGTGCTCGCGGGCGCGGCGCCGGGCCTGCCGGGCACGCTGCGCCTCAAGCCCCACACCCACGCGGAGCTTGTGCACGCCCTGACCCACGACTTTGCGGCCTGCTACCACCGGGGCACCGGGGGCAGCAGGCCGCGGAGGAGGCGCTCGCCCGGCCCGACTTCAAGTACCAAACCTGCTGGAAGAATCGGAGGCCTTGTCCCACGCGCAGGGCACAGAGCTCCTAGTGTTTGCGAGCCCCGGCCGGACGGCGGACCGGGGGGCCGGCCGGGCGCTGCGCCAGCTGCTGCGGGCGTGCCTGCAGTCCTACCGGCCCGTCCGGGAGGTGTGGTTGTTGGACGCGGGGGGGGGCCTGGTGGACGAGCGCGGGGCGGCCGGGACGTGGCCGTGCGCAGTGCGTTCGAGACCTTGTGCCGCGAGTGCGCGAGCGGGGGTGCCCCGGCCCCCGCCTTCCGGTTGCGGCACGCCATCTTTGGCCTAGGCGTGGATGCACACGCCGCGCCGACCCTCGTGGCCGCCAACCTCTTTGCTTACCACGACCGCTTTGGCCACGCCCTGGGCTACTTCGACCCGGAGCTCGCGGCCGAGTTCTATACCGCGTGCCAGACGCGCCCCGAGCTCCGGCCTTGTTACAGCCCGGGCGGCGTTGGGCGCCTGGACGGCGGCCTACGAAATGCTGCACCCGGGGTCGCGGCGAGGCCGCGCCCGCCGGGCGCCAGCAGTGGGTGGCAGGCGCTGCGGCCGGCCAGGCCGGCGGGCCCACGGACGCGCAGCTGTGGCTCTACTCCGAACTCTTTATTCGCCGGCGCCCGGAGTTCCAAGCACTAGAAGCCAGGGCCGCCCGGCAAGCGCGCCGCCCGGGCCCGCGCCGCCGTCCAGGAACCCCCTCTCGTCGCGGCGTGGCTGCCGCCGGTCGCCGAGCACCCGTCCGGGAGCGCCGCGGGGGGCTCCGCCGGTCGCCGAGCACCCGTCCGGGCGCGCCGTGGGGGGGCTGCCGCCGTCCCCGAGCACCCGCCCGGGGACGATGAGGCCTCCTTGGCCTGGCGGAGTTAGCGCGTGATCTGGCCACGCAGGACCCCACCGGCGCCACATGGTCTGCAGCCTGCTGGCCGCCTGCTACGTCATTGACTTTGTCTGCACCCGGCCGCCCGGTAGCCCCCCTGAGCGGCGGCGGCACGGGGCTCGGGGCTCGGGGGCGGCTTCCTCTCCTCCACCCCCCCCCCCTGCGTGCTCAGGTAGATAAAAAAAAGCTGCTCTCTCTCTCTCTCTTGGACACAGACCTCCCTCCGGCGCCCCCGGCCGCCAGCACGGGGGGGGGGCTAGTCCTCCCCGGGCCAGGCCTTGTAGTGCTCATGCTGTTTAATCAAGGAGAAGCAGAACTGTGCGGACGGTCGCCAGCGCTACGGTGGGTAGCTAGTCAGAGCTTTCGTCTTCTTCTGCCTGCAGTGAGCCTGCTCATGCAGGCACGGCAAGTGCCCCGGCTCACCCCCATGCCCTGGCTGGCCACCGGCGGACTGACACAGTGACTCCAGACCCGCGTGGACTTCGGCTAGGCTTCTTTGGCCTGGTCTAGTGTGTTGAGCACCTCCCGGAGGCACGCTAGCCCTTGCCGCCAGTGCTGTCTGTCCCGTTCCAGGCGCGCACTGAGCCCGAGCAGGCGTTCCAGCTCACGCCGCGACCGCTCGGCCTCCTGGTCCCGGGCCAGCTGGTGCTGGGCGTTCTCCACCGCGCCCAGGAGCGAGCAGCTAGGTACCACAACAGCAACAGCGCGAGCGGCCCGCACAGCACAGACGCTAGCGCGGGGACCGTGTCGGGCAGCCCAGCCCGGCTAGCAGAACTTCCCACTTGGGCAGCATCCTTTGTGCCTCCGACCGCGACTCCGTGCGGTCGCCGGCGTCGTTCTGACCCCCGGCCGCGCTGGCCGCGCCGAGCAGGCCCCGGGGGGGCGCACGGAGGGGGGGGGCGTGCCAGCGGGTCCGCTGGCGCGAGCGCGAAGAGGGGGGGGGGGAAGAAAAGAAGACTCTCCTCCGCCCTGCCGTGTGTCCGGCGCCGCCTCCCCCCCCTCCCCCCTGCCCACCCCCGGCCACGCCCGCGACGTGGTGGGCGCACAATTGACGCTGCGCCTGTTACCCGCGTTGGCCATGTTCAAGAAGCGCAAAGACAAGTCCAAGAGTGCCTAGGCCCCACCCGACTATCCCGTCTGGCCGGCCGGCCGAGGCCCGAGACGCGGCCTGGCGGCTCTGGCGCGCAGACCTTGGCGCGAATAGACGCGGGCGTGCCAGCCAGGGGGGGCCTCTCCTCTTCGCGGGCACTCGTCCCTCCTCTGACCTCCTGCAGCAGGCCTAGGCTCGGGGCAGGGACAGCACTCGCGGCGGACCAAGACCCCTCCCCGCTCGCGGGACAACCCAGCAAAGAACAAGTTGGTATCATGGGGCTTTTCCGCACTCCGTCGTCACCGAACAAACGCGGCAGGTCGCGCGGCTACCAACGCGCAGAAATGTACGTCGCCTGGCTCGGAAGTTTTAGATTTTTAAAAAAGTCGTCTTTTTTTAATAAATAAAAGAAAATACACGTTCTAGCATGATGGCCCGGAACAGTGTCTGGCGCGGGGGCTGCTTTGTCGGATTCTGGGCCATGCTCTTCCTGGCGAGCCACTGCAGGGCCCTGGCGTCGCCCTGCTCGGCCGCTCGCGTGAACCACTCCCTGGCCTTGGCGCGGTCTTTGGGCACGTCGTGGCCGAAATAATACAGAAGGCCCAGCATCCGCAGGGCGCCCTTGTGGTTCTGTGCAGCCGCTCGCCCGTACCACTCCAGTGCTTTGGCAATGTCCGCTGCCACCCCCCGGCCCCTCGCGTAACAGACAGCGAGCATGTACTGAGCGACCGCGTCGCCCTGCGTAGCTGCCTGAGTAAACCACTGCACGGCCAGGGCAAAGTCTCGTGCCACGCCCTCGCCCTCGTAGTACAAGAACCCAAGGCGGTATTGGGCCCGGGCGTCGCCTTGCGCGGCCGCCTGGGCGTACCGAGCCGTCCTCGCCCTCCACCTAGCGCTTTGGCTCTGAGCCATGTCCAAAATCCGCCGGCGGGAGAAAAAGTTAGTGGTATCTCTTTACCTAGCAGGAACAATAAGCGCGACAACTACCTTGGCCTCCTGCTCCCTGGCGGATGGGCTAGGGAGGAGAGCGGGAGAGTGAGGGGGTTAGCCCTTCCCCCCCCGGCCCTGATTCGCTTGTACTGAGCACGCAGAGGCGGGCCCCCTGCAGCCAGGTAGACGGAGAGAGAGAGAGAGAGCGCGCGAGCATGCAGGAACCGGCTAAAAAAACCTGCCCGGCGCGTTCTCTCTCTGGCTCCGGGGACCCCGGCTCTTTACTACAGCCCTCCGCCCGCAGGGAGCTCGCCCCCTGCTGGGGGAGCCTCCTCGTGGCTCGTCCTCCGACTCCGACTCGTCTTCTGACCCTGGCTCGTCGCTGGCTCCGGCTCGTCGCTGGCTGCGTCTCTGACTCGTCGCTGGCTCCGGCTCGTCCGCTGGCTCCGGCCCGTCCTCTGACTCCGACTCGTCCTCTGACTTCGACTCGTCCTCTTTTTCCCCTCGGGGAGTCTCCGCCCCGGCTGGCTGATCCGGGGCGGCCGCCGCCCGGGGCCCCAGGTACGCGGCCAGCACAAACAACTGGGCCCGGCCCTGGTCCGTGTGGTCGGTGGCGTCGGCGGGCCGCAGCTGGTCCCACGCGGCCCGCGCGTCGACCACGAGTTGCAGGCGCTCCCCGCCTGACTCCCCCCACCAATGCCGGAGCCACTGGGTACAGCGGCCGCGGCCGGCCCAGCACACCACGCCGCGCGCGCCGGGGGGGCGCAGGTTGCGCAGGGCCTCGGCTAGGCCCCCGGACCGGTGGCGCGCTCCACCAAGAGGCCGGCCAGGGCCCGCTCGGCGCTGCCCACGCCGCACACGCCGGCGTGGTGCTCGGCATCGGCCGAGCGGCACTGCCGATCACAGTACCAGTTAGCGTCACACCGGTGGCAGCGGGCGCGGCCGGCCGGCTGGTCCGCCGCCCACCACGCCTGGCAGGCGGCGCGCCCGCAGAGCTGCCACCGGACTTCGCGGGGTGGGCGCGAGCGCGGGACAACCACGACGCGTCGTTTCCGCCCGGCCCGCTCCGCGAGGGCGGCGCGGGCCCGGCGCTTGCGCTTGCGGTCATGCGTCTTCGTCAGGTTCTGCCACGGAGGGGGAGGGGTGCTAAAAAGGCTACGGCTGGAGACTCTGGAGAGTCTGCGCGGTCGCTGCCCGGCGGTCGGCCGCAAGCTGTTTTGTGTGCCGGACGAGGGAGGCCCGGGGGAGAGCAGTCGAGGAGCGCTCCGAGGGGGGGGAGGCGCCCCCCCCGGTCCCCGCGGTGCGGGCGCCTGCGGGCGCGTGCCGGCCAGACCGGGGGGGCTTCACCGCTGCACCCCTCGCCCACGGGCGCCCCCGCCCGCCGCCTGCCACCGCGCCCCCCCCTCCTCCTCCCCACGCACACCGACAGGCCGCGATTAGCAGCAGGACCAGCTCCAACAAGTTAACCGCATGGACAGCCGCGCCGTGCGCCGCTTCGTGCAACGGTACGGCCACCGTGACGCGGTGGCGGTCGTGGCAGGCGCAGGCCTGTCTGTGCGCGACGGCGGGCTGGCTGCCGCCCGCCGGAATCGGGAGCTGGCGTCCGGCGTGCGAGCGCTGCTTCGTCCGCCGCGACCGCGTGCGTGTGGCCGGCTCGCGTGCCAGGCCAGACCTGTGCGACAGCCAGACGCGGCGGTGGCAGAGAAGACTCCAGCAGAAACGCCGGCTGGCGGACGGCGAAGGCGGTGACCACCGGAGGAAGCGGCCCCGGCACGGCGATGCTGGCACCTCCTCCGCTATCTCGCTGTGGCGTCAGCGCCTGGCGGCCGCCGAGCCGTTTGTGGAGAAGAAACCCGGAGTCAAGATGCTACAGCACTACGGTACGGCCTTCAAGGTCCTGGGCCCAAGGCTGGTGTTCAAGGAGTGGCGTGCAGGGCAAGAATCGGCGGACCGGCCGGCGTGCGAGCCTTGCTACGAGCACGAAAACCTCGCAACGGTCGCGACCGTCCGCCAGGACCGTGAGTGGCCCACCGTCTGTGCTCGGCACGGCCCCGCCTCGGAGACCGGGGCGGCGAAGCAGGGCATTGGCCAGACGACTAAGCCAACGGAAGAGAAGAGAAGCGGGAAGAGCCAGGCGCGACGCAGCGGGCGGGCGGCACGGCACAGGAGCAGCCTCTGACTCATCAACAGGGCGGACAGGGCTACCCACTGCGAGTAAGCGCTGGTGGTGCTCTTTTCAGTCGGACCGGCAAGCCGCGGCACGGTTGGACGGGATGGGTACCCGCCCGCGCAAGTTGCGGCAAGGCGGAAAGACTGTCGCCAGCGGCAGATATTGGACGGAGGACGGGGGCGGCGGTTCAAGCTCTGTGTCAAGCACACGAGAGCGCGCGGCCGCCGCGGGGCGAGGTTCCAGTGCGAGGATTGCCCGGCCGGCTCAAAGAAACGTGGACACTTTGCGGACGGGCAAGGGCGCAAGAATCGCCTGTGCGCAGAGCACGCGAGAGCGCGCGGCTGCCACGAGCCCTTGAACCCCTGCGAGGACTGCCCGACCGGCTCCAAGAAACAGGCCAGCTATGCGGACGAGCAAGGGCGCAAGCAGAGGCTGTGCGCGGAGCACGCGAGGGCGCGCGGCTGCCATGAGTCCCTGAACCCCTGCGAGGACTGTCCGACTGGCTCCGAAAAAGATGCTGCCTTTGCGGACGAGCAAGGGCGCAAGCAGAGGCTGTGCGCGGAGCACGCAAGAGCACGCGGCTGCTACCACGTGCAAAGTCCATGTGAGGACTGCCCGGCCGGCGCCAAGAAACAAGCTAACTTTGAGGACGAGCAAGGGCGCAAGCAGAGGCTGTGCGCGGAGCACGCAAGAGCACGCGGCTGCTACCACGTGCAAAGTCCGTGTGATGACTGCCCGGCCGGCGCCAAGAAACAAGCTAACTTTGAGGACGAGCAAGGGCGCAAGCGGAGGCTGTGTGCGGAGCACGCAAGAGCACGCGGCTGCTACCACGTGCAAAGTCCGTGTGAGGACTGCCCGGCCGGTGCCCAGAAAGACGCCTGCTACGCGGACGAGCAAGGGAGAGGCAGAAGGCTGTGTGCGGAGCACGCGAGGGTGCGCGGCTGCCACGAGCCCCTGAACCCCTGCGAGGACTGTCCGACTGGCTGCAAAAGAGATGCAGCCTTTGCGGACGAGCAAGGGCACAGGCAGAGGCTGTGCGCAGAGCACGCGAGGGCACGCGGTTGCTACGAGCCCCTGAACCCGTGCGAAGACTGTCCGGCCGGCTCGAAGAAACAGGCCAACTATGCGGACGAGCAAGGGAGGGGCAGGAGGCTCTGCGCGGAGCACGCGAGGGTGCGCGGCTGCCACGAGCCCCTGAGCCCCTGCGAGGACTGTCTGACTGGCTCCAAGAAAGAGGCCATGTATGCGGACGAGCAAGGGCGCAGACAGAGGCTGTGCGCGGAGCACGCAAGAGCACGCGGCTGCTACCACGTGCAAAGTCCGTGTGAGGACTGCCCGGCCGGCGCCAAGAAACAAGGTAACTTTGAGGACGAGCAAGGGCGCAACAGGAGGCTGTGTGCAGAACATGCGTTCGCGCGCGGCCTGATTCCTAAGCCGGCCGCGGGCTGCTCGATCGCGGCGTGCAGGCTGTGGGACAGGCTCGAGCAGGCGCTGGGTTGCCAGATCCAGCACAAGCACTTTGTAAACGGTGCTGCCATGCCGCACGGAGCGGAGGTCCGTGTCCCGGGCACAAAGCTGCTGCTGGACGGCTACGACGCGGCGAGCAATTGCGTGTACGAGTTCCACGGGAACGTGTACCACGGCTTCCCGCCGGGCCACGCCAAATACGCCGAGGGCAGGTCCAAGGTCAGCGGGCGGCGCAATCGAGACTTGTACCGGGAGACGATGGCCCGCATGTACTTTGTGCGCCGGCAGATGCCTGCCGGCTGCCGCGTCTTTTACGCCTGGGAGCACGAGTACGACCAGATTAAGAACAAGCCGCTGACTAGTGCCGCGTCGATCTTGCACGAGCTGCAACCGGGCGAAGAAAGATTAGATGATTCAGAGTCCGACTGCCAGGACATTGCCTAGAGTACTGATTTAATCAAAACACACGACGTCTTGTCTTAAAAACCTAGCTCTTCCGCCCCAGACTCGGGAAGGAGTGTAGAAGAAAAGGGAAAAACCCCTCTCCCACCTGACGGCGCAGAGGGTGCACGGAGGGGAAGGGGGGGGGCGCCGCCCCCCCTGCTGCCATGCACGCACGGTAGCCGCTCACAGCGTCGTCGTAAAAGCCTCCCTTCCTTCCCTCAGCTGCTGATGTTGGCCTGGCCCGCGGTGGCGCTGGCTATGCTGCTAGGCCCGGCGCGGGCCCAGGACGGCCGGCTGCCTGTGCCCCCAACAGCGCCAGCCAGCGGCAGTCAGTGTGCGACACTACTTACTTTGACGTGGCGGCGCCGGGCGCCCCCGAGCCCCTCTGCCGGACCTGCACGGGCTTCGACGGCCGGCCCAGCCCTTACTGCGGCCGGCGCGGCGTCTGTACTTGGCACGAGCCCTGGCCGCAACCCGTCTGTCGCTGCTACAGCGGCTACCTGGGCCCCGGCTGCGAGGTGGCGGCCGTGACCAGGTACTCCTGCGGCCTGCGCGAGTTCACGTGCTCGCTGGGCCCCGACTGGGCCCGGGCCCTGGCGAGCCTCACGCTGTCCCTGTCCGAGGAGATGTCTTGGCAGTGCACCTCGCCGCTGCAGACCACGGCGGAGGGGCTGGCCCTGCCGTACCTGCAGCTCCAGCGCGCGTACCTGTTCCACGCGGAGCGTGGCTTCCTGTACCAGACCGCCTTCTGTTTTCTAGCGCACAGCGTCTGGGATTGGACGAGCGCCCCCTGGGCCCGGCCGGCCTCGGCCAGCGCGCTGCCGTACCGGCCCGGCCTCTGGGTCGCGGCGGAGGCCCTGCCGGGCGAACCGCCGCCGCTGGCGCACCTGGCCCCGGTGCTGTCGCAGGAGAAGGTGTGCCCCTTTCCCCTGACGCCGGATGTGGCGCGGGGGGGGGCTGGACTCGCTCGCGATCGAGGCGGCGGGGGGCAGCCGCAGTCCCGCCTGTTCGGCCGAGCCCGTGCCGCCCCTCGACGCGCTCCGGCTGGCGCTGGACGAGCAAGCCGTGCGCTGCTACCCCTTGTGGCTCAACGCCGTGCTGCCCGAGGGCTACCTGCACCAGTACCGCTGCCGGCCGGCCGGCGCAGGCTTGCTGGACCTGGACTGCCTCGTCCAGGTCCCGCCCGGCACGACGAGGCTGTCGCTGGGCGCTCTCCTGGCCCAGTGCGCCTAAAGGAAACCGGTGCGCCGGGGCTCGCCAGCCAAGGCCTAGCCGCGCTCGCTCCAAGCGGGTTGGTTCTCTTTTTAATAAAAGCCACCCAGTTGCTGTACTACCATACTGAGCGGCCAGGGCCAAGGGGGGGGGGGGGGGCGCGGAGTCCAACTAGCCAGGCTATTTCCGGGGACGCTTGAGGCTCAGGGCGTAGGCAGCCTCCATGTCGTTGATGCAGCGCTCCCGCTGGTCCGTTTCAGGTGCGAGACGGGGAACAGGTCCAGGCTGCACTCCAAGCGTTCGCGCAATTGCTCGGACGCGTGGGTGTGAGCGCCGGGCAACGACCACACCGCGGCCGACAGGTGCTCCGGCAGCACGCCCTCCCGGGCGTCGGGCCCCCGCCTGTTGGCAGGAGCTCGCGCCCCTACTGTCGTCGGTCCCAGCCAAAGTCCCGAGCATAAGTGTCGCAGATCCTGCAGTTCTTTCCACTTCCTCTACCCCGCAGGCCCGACCAAGAACTTAAGTCCTGACGTGCAGCCCTTCTTGCTTCGCTAAGCGAACCAGCCCCGCGCGCGTCAGTCCATAGCAACGACTCAGGTCTACGTGTCGCAGCCGCGGCAGCGCAGCCAAGTGCACCAACCCCGCGTCCGTCAGGCCCGTGCAAGACCTCAATTTTAGGTTTCGCAGCCGCGTCAGCCCAGCCAAGTGCACCAGCCCTGCGTTCGTCAGCCATTCGCAAGCGCTCAAGTTTAGGTATTGCAGTTGCGGCAGCCTAGCCAAGTGCGCCAACCTCTCGTTTGTCAGCGAGGCACAAGAGCTCAAGTCTAGGTGTTGCAGCTGCGGCAGCCCAATCAAGCGCGCTAACCCCACGTCTGTCAGGCTTTCGCAAGAACTCAAGTCTAGGTGTTGCAACTGGTGCATGGGCGCCAGGTACGCAAGCCCCGCGCCCGTCAGGCCTTGGCAAGAGCTCAAGTTTAAGTGTCGCAGCTGGCGCATGAACGCCAAGTGCGCAAGCCCGGCGTCGTCAGCGTCTGTCAGGCATTCGCAAGAGCGCAAGTTTAGGTGTTGCAGTCGCGGCAGCCTAGCCAAGTGCACCAACCCCGCGTTTGTCAGGCTTTCGCAGCCGGTCAAGTCTAGGTGTCGCAGCCGCGGCAGCCCAGCCAAGCGCGCCAGCCACTCGTCCGTTAGGAGTCTGCAAAGCCCCAAGTCTAGGTGTTGCAGCTTTGTCAACTGGGCTAAATGCTGGAACCCCTCCCCCGTGAGTTGCACACAAAACCTCAAGCTTAGGTGTTGCAGGTTTTTCAATTTGGCCAAGTGATAAAACCCCTCCCCCGTGAGTTGCAAACAAAAAGCCAAGTCTAGGTGTTGCAGGTTCTGCAGCCCCTCCAAATACTTAAGCTCTGTATCTGTCATCAGCCGGCACGCGCCCACGGCAAAGTGTTGCAGCTGTCGCATCCTGGCCAGGGGCGAAAACCCTGCCCCCGTCATTCCGATACACTCTCCCAATTCCAAGTGTTTTAGCTGTCGCAGCCGTGCCAAGGACGAAAACCAGGTATTCATCATCGGTCTAAAGCGTGTTAAGTCCAGTTGCTGCAGGTCCGGGAGTGCTTCGACTGCGCCGAGCAGCAACGCCCGGGTTGCACGAAAGGCGCGCACGTCCACCTCGACCGAAATTCCCGAGCATTTTACCACTAGCTTCTCGATGCGGACACTAGACCCGAGCGCGCGAACCTCTGCTAGGGGGTCTTGCGCGTCTGCCAGCACCTCCAGCTTGGGCACCCGAGGCCGGGCCCCTGCGCCCCAGGCCTGTCCCCAGACTTGCACCAGGGGCCGGAGCTGCGGTCGGGCCACCAGGTCCAGCTCTCGGTCGCCGGCCGCCCGCCAGGCCGCGGGCGTTCGCAGCAACCGGTCGTACTCCGGTGAGACACACGCCAGCGCCGTCAAGTCGGTCCAGCCCAGCCAGCGCAGGAGCTGCGGGTTGGGGGTTAGCCCCGGGACGAGGCCGGAGTCTACCATCCAGGGCGCGTGAGGGAGGAAGCGGGGCCGTGAGTGTGTCGCGTGGCAACTTTGGATACCTAGTAGGGCTGCCACCGACACCTGCTGCGGTTGGGCGGGATGCCTCAGGGGGGAGAGAAGAGGAAGGAGTGTGTGTGTAAGGGAGGGGAGAGAGAGAGAGGAGTGTCTACGCTGGCGGCGGCGACGCCCGACCACGAAAGGAAGTACGGAGGGAGGCAGGCACACGTGCTTTACCTTGGGGAGGTACTACCCTCGCTGCCGGGTTTCGGAGGCCGCGATCTCCCCTCCTGACCGAACGAGGCTAGTGCGTTGCCTCAGGTTTGGGTACCTAGGGCTGCCGCGGCTCGTACTAATCCGCTGTACCCTGCGGGGCGCCCAAGCGCCTCGACTTGCGCGCCACACTCGCTAGCCTAGCCCCGCTCCAACTGGTTAGGTTTTTTGTTTTATTAAAGCCACCCACTTGCTGTACTACAATACTTAGCGGCCAGGGTGAGTGGTACAGAGTCGAACACGCTAGTCTGGCTATTTCCGGGGCCGCTTGAGGCTCAGGGCGTAGGCCGCTTCCATGTCGTTGATGCAGCGCTCCCGCTGGTCCGGTTTCAGGTGCGAGACGGGGAACAGGTCCAGGCTGCACTCCAGTCGTTCGCGCAGTTGCTCGGACGTGTGCGCGTGCGCGCCGGGCAACGACCACACCGCGGCCGACAAGTGCTCCGCCAGCACGCCCTCCCGGGCGTCGCCCCCCGCCTGGCCTCCTGCAGCAGGGTGACCTTGAGGTGCTCTAGGTGGCGGTACAGCACGAGCACCGACAGCAACAGGCGCACGCACAGGCGCAGGTCGTGCGTCGGGCCGGAGGCCGGGGCCTTGGCGTCCGTGTACAGCGCGTGCGGAGCTGCCTCGAAGAACAGGCGCGCGGTGTTGGCGAGCTGGTCGGTCAGCGTCCGCAGCCAGAAGATCTGCTGCGCGTAGCGAGCGTCAGCCACGCCCGCCGGGCGCCCGTCGACGGCCTCCGGGACGCCGGCCAGGGCCTCGACGAAGGACTTGGCCCCGCGCCGGTGCAGCAGCAGCATGAAGCCGTTCAGCAGTGCCATGTGTAAGGCCAGGCCCGCGGGGGCGTCCTCCAGCGCCGTCAGGTCCTGCCACCAGGCCGCGCGGCTTCCGTGCTCCGGGTGCTGGCCGTGCCGCTCGGCCCGCAGGATGGCCGACTGGGTGTGCGTCTGCCAGCCCCACGCGGTGGCCAGGTCGCCCAGCGGCAGGGACAGCGCCTCCCCGGGCCGGAGGTGCCGGGCCGCGCACAGCAGCGCTACCGCATCGCTTTCGAACATGAGGCTCACGTTGTGGTCCTCCGCAGCCGGCAGCTGGGCCAGGAAGTGGTTCAGGACCGCTCCCACCACGGCGCCCGACAGATAACTCCGGACCAGGAAGGCGTTGCGGCGGGCGTAGGCACAGAGCTGCTGCACGTCGTCCTCGGCGACCTGCACCGCCAGCACCAGCCTGAGCAGCTGGGCCAGGTTCTGGGCCACCTGGGCCGGCAGGAGCTCCTCGCGCGCCGCCCCGTCCTCCGTGGCCGGGGCGCCTTCGGTGCGCCGGCAGTGCAGTTTGTTCAGCAGCACCTGTGACCAGCTGCAGGACCGTGGCTCGCGGGGGCTTTCCCAGGGCGGGGGGCCGATCAGGGTTTCGAGGCACGCGTAGAAGAGGTGCAGGTGCCACTGGTGGGCGGTCGTCAGGTCCAGGCAGCGGGTAGAGGTGCTGCTCTCGTCGCCCAGCCCGGCGCAGAGGCCCAGCAGCTCTGGCGGCAGCAACGGTGTTTCGTACTGCACCTTGCGCGTGGGCTGGGCGGACCCGCGCGCGCTCGCCGTGCCGGGGTGGCGGTGGAAACAGCGCAGCACCCAGGCGGGCACGCACTGGCGCGAACGAATCGGCATGGGCCTGTTCTCCTTGGGGCTGTACGAGTGCGCCCGCTGCCCGCTGTACAAGACGCAGACCCCGGAGGGGCACTCGCCGATGACGCTGTCGGCCTCGGCGCCGCGGGAGGGAGTCTCGCCGTGGCGGAACACCACCCGCGCGCTGTCCGTGTCATAGCACAACAACGAGCCCCCGTGCTTGCTGGCGTGCACCTCGTTCCACCAGGCCCAGTCGGTCTCCGTCTGCAGCGGCCGGCGCGGCCCTGCCCCTAGCGCCGGGCTGGCCCCGGGGGGCCCGCCCCCGGCCCCCCCCCCCCCCCGAGCCCCGCCTCCGCCCCCGTAGCGCCCGCCCCCGGGGGCCGGGGGGGCCGGGCGCCCTCCGGAGCGGCCCGGCCTGCGCGGGCACTGGCAGCAGCTCGGCGCCCGCCCAAGTATCTGCGTCGGCCTGCCTCATCGGCACGCTGGGCGGCTCGGCCTGCGCCCGGGCGGGTGCCCGGGGGGGGACACGTCTCTTCCCCAGGGATCCGCCTCCGCTCGGCCCCGCCCAGGTCCACGTCTAGCATTTCACAGAGCTCCGCCATGATATCGGCGTCCCGATCTTCCGCGGCGGGGGTCCGTCCGCCGTGGCCGCGCTGGCCGGGGAGGTCTGGCCCTCCATCCGCGGTGCTCTTTCTGCCGCGACCACCGGTGGTGCGTCAGCCACCCACTGGGCTGACGGCCCTCCGCCAGCCTCACCCCGTCCCTCCCCCTCTCTCTGCCTGGCTCCCCTCCTGGTCCAGAGGGGCGGGGCCTTCTTCCCTTTCCCCTTCCTTCTCCCCCCCCCCCCCCCCCCGCCGCCCGGGAGAGCGCGTCCCTCCCTCTGGCCACCGCCGCCCTGCCCCCCCGGCCCCGTCCGCCGGCCCCGCATGCCGGCCCAGTACGGTAGCGCAGACATTTGACCGCGGCCCCGCACCCCGATGGGCGGGCTCGCGCCGCAGTCCGCTGTGCCTCCGGCCGGCGGAGCTCCCGCTGCGGCCCCCACCCGCGTGGTGGTAGGCGCGGGCGGCGGCGGTGATACGGCCATGGCCCTGGGCTTCGCGGCGACCAAACGCGGCCAGCCCGAGCGGGCCGGCGAGCTAGCGGGGCGTTGGGTGGTCCTGGCGGCGGGCTACGAGCTAGCCGAGTACCGGGCCGCGCTCGCCAGGGGCTGCTACACGCGCGAGGGGGTCTGTGTGCGCGGCGGCCTGGGGCCGGAGGCTCTAGCCCAGTACCTGGGCTTTGTGCTCGCGGGCGCGGCGCCGGGCCTGCCGGGCACGCTGCGCCTCAAGCCCCACACCCACGCGGAGCTTGTGCACGCCCTGACCCACGACTTTGCGGGCCTGCTACCACCGGGGCACCGGGGGCAGCAGGCCGCGGAGGAGGCGCTCGCCCGGCCCGACTTCAAGTACCAAACCCTGCTGGAAGAATCGGAGGCCTTGTCCCACGCGCAGGGCACAGAGCTCCTAGTGTTTGCGAGCCCCGGCCGGACGGCGGACCGGGGGGCCGGCCGGGCGCTGCGCCAGCTGCTGCGGGCGTGCCTGCAGTCCTACCGGCCCGTCCGGGAGGTGTGGTTGTTGGACGCGGGGGGGGGCCTGGTGGACGAGCGCGGGGGCGGCCGGGACGTGGCCGTGCGCAGTGCGTTCGAGACCTTGTGCCGCGAGTGCGCGAGCGGGGGTGCCCCGGCCCCCGCCTTCCGGTTGCGGCACGCCATCTTTGGCCTAGGCGTGGATGCACACGCCGCGCCGACCCTCGTGGCCGCCAACCTCTTTGCTTACCACGACCGCTTTGGCCACGCCCTGGGCTACTTCGACCCGGAGCTCGCGGCCGAGTTCTATACCGCGTGCCAGACGCGCCCCGAGCTCCGGCCCTTGTTACAGCCCGGGCGGGCGTTGGGCGCCTGGACGGCGGCCTACGAAATGCTGCACCCGGGGTCGGCGGGCGAGGCCGCGCCCGCCGGGCGCCAGCAGTGGTGGCAGGCGCTGCGGCCCGGCCAGGCCGGCGGGCCCACGGACGCGCAGCTGTGGCTCTACTCCGAACTCTTTATTCGCCGGCGCCCGGAGTTCCAAGCACTAGAAGCCAGGGCCGCCCGGCAGCGCGCCGCCCGGGCCCGCGCCGCCGTCCAGGAACCCCCTCTCGTCGCGGCGTGGCTGCCGCCGGTCGCCGAGCACCCGTCCGGGAGCGCCGCGGGGGGGCTCCCGCCGGTCGCCGAGCACCCGTCCGGGCGCGCCGTGGGGGGGCTGCCGCCGGTCCCCGAGCACCCGCCCGGGGACGATGAGGCCTCCTTGGCCCTGGCGGAGTTAGCGCGTGATCTGGCCACGCAGGACCCCACCCGGCGCCACATGGTCTGCAGCCTGCTGGCCGCCTGCTACGTCATTGACTTTGTCTGCACCCGGCCCGCCCGGTAGCCCCCCTGAGCGGGCGGCCGGGCACGGGGCTCGGGGCTCGGGGGCGGCTTCCTCTCCTCCACCCCCCCCCCTGCGTGCTCAGGTAGATAAAAAAAAGCTGCTCTCTCTCTCTCTCTTGGACACAGACCTCCCTCCGGCGCCCCCCGGCCGCCAGCACGGGGGGGGGGCTAGGTCCTCCCCGGGCCAGGCCTTGTAGTGCTCATGCTGTTTAATCAAGGAGAAGCAGAACTGTGCGGACGGTCGCCAGCGCTACGGTGGGGTAGCTAGTCAGAGCCTTCGTCTTCTTCTGCCTGCCAGTGAGCCTGCTCATGCAGGCACGGCAAGTGCCCCGGCTCACCCCCATGCCCTGGCTGGCCACCGGCGGACTGACACAGTGACTCCAGACCCGCGTGGACTTCGGCTAGGCTTCTTTGGGCCTGGTCTAGTGTGTTGAGCACCTCCCGGAGGCACGCTAGCCCTTGCCGCCAGTGCTGTCTGTCCCGTTCCAGGCGCGCACTGAGCCCGAGCAGGCGTTCCAGCTCACGCCGCGACCGCTCGGCCTCCTGGTCCCGGGCCAGCTGGTGCTGGGCGTTCTCCACCGCGCCCAGGAGCGAGCAGGCTAGGTACCACAACAGCAACAGCGCGAGCGGCCCGCACAGCACAGACGCTAGCGCGGGGACCGTGTCGGGCAGCCCCAGCCCGGCTAGCAGAACTTCCCACTTGGGCAGCATCCTTTGTGCCTCCGACCGCGACTCCGTGCGGTCGCCGGCGTCGTTCTGACCCCCGGCCGCGCTGGCCCGCGGCCGAGCAGGCCCCGGGGGGGGGCGCACGGAGGGGGGGGGGGCGTGCCAGCGGGTCCGCTGGCGCGAGGCGGAAGAGGGGGGGGGGGGGAAGAAAAGAAGACTCTCCTCCGCCCTGCCGTGTGTCCGGCGCCGCCTCCCCCCCCTCCCCCCTGCCCACCCCCGGCCACGCCCGCGACGTGGTGGGCGGCACAATTGACGCTGCGCCTGTTACCCGCGTTGGCCATGTTCAAGAAGCGCAAAGACAAGTCCAAGAGGTGGCCTAGGCCCCCACCCGACTATCCCGTCTGGCCGGCCGGCCCGAGGCCCGAAGACGCGGCCTGGCGGCTCTGGCGCGCAGGACCTTGGCGCGAATAGACGCGGGCGTGCCAGCCAGGGGGGGGCCTCTCCTCTTCGCGGGGCACTCGTCCCTCCTCTGACCTCCTGCAGCAGGCCTAGGCTCGGGGCAGGGACAGCACTCGCGGCGGACCAAGACCCCTCCCCGCTCGCGGGACAACCCAGCAAAGAACAAGTTGGTATCATGGGGCTTTTCCGCACTCCGTCGTCACCGAACAACGCGGCAGGTCGCGCGGCTACCAACGCGCAGAAATGTACGTCGCCTGGCTCGGAAGTTTTAGATTTTTAAAAAAGTCGTCTTTTTTTAATAAATAAAAGAAAATACACGTTCTAGCATGATGGCCCCGGAACAGTGTCTGGCGCGGGGGCTGCTTTGTCGGACTTCTGGGCCATGCTCTTCCTGGCGAGCCACTGCAGGGCCCTGGCGTCGCCCTGCTCGGCCGCTCGCGTGAACCACTCCCTGGCCTTGGCGCGGTCTTTGGGCACGTCGTGGCCGAAATAATACAGAAGGCCCAGCATCCGCAGGGCGCCCTTGTGGTTCTGTGCAGCCGCTCGCCCGTACCACTCCAGTGCTTTGGCAATGTCCGCTGCCACCCCCCGGCCCCTCGCGTAACAGCCAGCGAGCATGTACTGAGCGACCGCGTCGCCCTGCGTAGCTGCCTGAGTAAACCACTGCACTGCCAGGGCAAAGTCTCGTGCCACGCCCTCGCCCTCGTAGTACAAGAACCCAAGGCGGTATTGGGCCCGGGCGTCGCCTTGCGCGGCAGCCTGGGCGTACCGAGCCGTCCTCGCCCTCCACCTAGCGCTTTGGCTCTGAGCCATGTCCAAAATCCACCGGCGGGAGAAAAAGTTAGTGGTATCTCTTTACCTAGCAGGAACAATAAGCGCGACAACTACCTTGGCCTCCTGCTCCCTGGCGGATGGGCTAGGGAGGAGAGCGGGAGAGTGAGGGGGGTTAGCCCTTCCCCCCCCCGGCCTTAATTCGCTTGTACTGAGCACGCAGAGGCGGGCCCCCCTGCAGCCAGGTAGACGGAGAGAGAGAGAGAGAGAGAGCGAGAGAGCGCGAGCATGCAGGAACCGGCTAAAAAACCTGCCCGGCGCGTTCTCTCTCTGGCTCCGGGGACCCCGGCTCTTTACTACAGCCCTCCGCCCGCAGGGAGCTCGCCCCCTGCTGGGGGAGCCTCCTCGTTTGGCTCGTCCTCCGACTCCGACTCGTCTTCTGACCCTGGCTCGTCCGCTGGCTCCGGCTCGTCCGCTGGCTCCGGCCCGTCCTCTGACTCCGACTCGTCCTCTGGCTCCGGCTCGTCCGCTGGCTCCGGCCCGTCCTCTGACTCCGACTCGTCCTCTGACTCCGACTCGTCCTCTTTTTCCCCTCGGGGAGTCTCCGCCCCGGCTGGCTGATCCGGGGCGGCCGCCGCCCGGGGCCCCAGGTACGCGGCCAGCACAAACAACTGGGCCCGGCCCTGGTCCGTGTGGTCGGTGGCGTCGGCGGGCCGCAGCTGGTCCCACGCGGCCCGCGCGTCGACCACGAGTTGCAGGCGCTCCCCGCCTGACTCCCCCCACCAATGCCGGAGCCACTGGGTACAGCGGCCGCGGCCGGCCCAGCACACCACGCCGCGCGCGCCGGGGGGGCGCAGGTTGCGCAGGGCCTCGGCTAGGCCCCCCGGACCGGTGGCGCGCTCCACCAAGAGGCCGGCCAGGGCCCGCTCGGCGCTGCCCACGCCGCACACGCCGGCGTGGTGCTCGGCATCGGCCGAGCGGCACTGCCGATCACAGTACCAGTTAGCGTCACACCGGTGGCAGCGGGCGCGGCCGGCCGGCTGGTCCGCCGCCCACCACGCCTGGCAGGCGGCGCGCCCGCAGAGCTGCCACCGGACTTCGCGGGGTGGGCGCGAGCGCGGGACAACCACGACGCGTCGTTTCCGCCCGGCCCGCTCCGCGAGGGCGGCGCGGGCCCGGCGCTTGCGCTTGCGGTCATGCGTCTTCGTCAGGTTCTGCCACGGAGGGGGAGGGGTGCTAAAAAGGCTACGGCTGGAGGACTCTGGAGAGTCTGCGCGGTCGCTGCCCGGCGGTCGGCCGCAAGCTGTTTTGTGTGCCGGACGAGGGAGGCCCGGGGGAGAGCAGTCGAGGAGCGCTCCGAGGGGGGGGGAGGCGCCCCCCCCGGGTCCCCGCGGTGCGGGCGCCTGCGGGCGCGTGCCGGCCAGACCGGGGGGGGCTTCACCGCTGCACCCCTCGCCCACGGGCGCCCCCGCCCGCCGCCTGCCACCGCGCCCCCCCCTCCTCCTCCCCACGCACACCGACAGGCCGCGATTAGGCAGCAGGACCAGCTCCAACAAGTTAACCGCATGGACAGCCGCGCCGTGCGCCGCTTCGTGCAACGGTACGGCCACCGTGACGCGGTGGCGGTCGTGGCAGGCGCAGGCCTGTCTGTGCGCGACGGCGGGCTGGCCTGCCGCCCCGCCGGAATCGGGAGCTGGCGTCCGGCGTGCGAGCGCTGCTTCGTCCGCCGCGACCGCGTGCGTGTGGCCGGCTCGCGTGCCAGGCCAGACCTGTGCGACAGCCAGACGCGGCGGTGGCAGAGAAGACTCCAGCAGAAACGCCGGCTGGCGGACGGCGAAGGCGGTGACCACCGGAGGAAGCGGCCCCGGCACGGCGATGCTGGCACCTCCTCCGCTATCTCGCTGTGGCGTCAGCGCCTGGCGGCCGCCGAGCAGTTTGTGGAGAAGAAACCCGGAGTCAAGATGCTACAGCACTACGGTACGGCCTTCAAGGTCCTGGGCCCAAGGCTGGTGTTCAAGGAGTGGCGTGCAGGGCAAGAATCGGCGGACCGGCCGGCGTGCGAGCCTTGCTACGAGCACGAAAACCTCGCAACGGTCGCGACCGTCCGCCAGGACCGTGAGTGGCCCACCGTCTGTGCTCGGCACGGCCCCGCCTCGGAGACCGGGGCGGCGAAGCAGGGCATTGGCCAGACGACTAAGCCCAACGGAAGAGAAGAGAAGCGGGAAGAGCCAGGCGCGACGCAGCGGGCGGGCGGCACGGCACAGGAGCAGCCTCTGACTCATCAACAGGGCGGACAGGGCTACCCACTGCGAGTAAGCGCTGGTGGTGCTCTTTTCAGTCGGACCGGCAAGCCGCGGCACGGTTGGACGGGATGGGTACCCGCCCGCGCAAGTTGCAGGCAAGGCGGAAAGACTGTCGCCAGCGGCAGATATTGGACGGAGGACGGGGGGCGGCGGTTCAAGCTCTGTGTCAAGCACACGAGAGCGCGCGGCCGCCGCGGGGCGAGGTTCCAGTGCGAGGATTGCCCGGCCGGCTCAAAGAAACGTGGACACTTTGCGGACGGGCAAGGGCGCAAGAATCGCCTGTGCGCAGAGCACGCGAGAGCGCGCGGCTGCCACGAGCCCTTGAACCCCTGCGAGGACTGCCCGACCGGCTCCAAGAAACAGGCCAGCTATGCGGACGAGCAAGGGCGCAAGCAGAGGCTGTGCGCGGAGCACGCGAGGGCGCGCGGCTGCCATGAGTCCCTGAACCCCTGTGAGGACTGTCCGACTGGCTCCGAAAAAGAGGCTGCCTTTGCGGACGAGCAAGGGCGCAAGCAGAGGCTGTGCGCGGAGCACGCAAGAGCACGCGGCTGCTACCACGTGCAAAGTCCATGTGAGGACTGCCCGGCCGGCGCCAAGAAACAAGCTAACTTTGAGGACGAGCAAGGGCGCAAGCAGAGGCTGTGCGCGGAGCACGCAAGAGCACGCGGCTGCTACCACGTGCAAAGTCCGTGTGATGACTGCCCGGCCGGCGCCAAGAAACAAGCTAACTTTGAGGACGAGCAAGGGCGCAAGCGGAGGCTGTGTGCGGAGCACGCAAGAGCACGCGGCTGCTACCACGTGCAAAGTCCGTGTGAGGACTGCCCGGCCGGTGCCCAGAAAGACGCCTGCTACGCGGACGAGCAAGGGAGAGGCAGAAGGCTGTGTGCGGAGCACGCGAGGGTGCGCGGCTGCCACGAGCCCCTGAACCCCTGCGAGGACTGTCCGACTGGCTGCAAAAGAGAGGCAGCCTTTGCGGACGAGCAAGGGCATAGGCAGAGGCTGTGCGCAGAGCACGCGAGGGCACGCGGTTGCTACGAGCCCCTGAACCCGTGCGAAGACTGTCCGGCCGGCTCGAAGAAACAGGCCAACTATGCGGACGAGCAAGGGAGGGGCAGGAGGCTCTGCGCGGAGCACGCGAGGGTGCGCGGCTGCCACGAGCCCCTGAGCCCCTGCGAGGACTGTCTGACTGGCTCCAAGAAAGAGGCCATGTATGCGGACGAGCAAGGGCGCAGACAGAGGCTGTGCGCGGAGCACGCAAGAGCACGCGGCTGCTACCACGTGCAAAGTCCGTGTGAGGACTGCCCGGCCGGCGCCAAGAAACAAGGTAACTTTGAGGACGAGCAAGGGCGCAACAGGAGGCTGTGTGCAGAACATGCGTTCGCGCGCGGCCTGATTCCTAAGCCGGCCGCGGGCTGCTCGATCGCGGCGTGCAGGCTGTGGGACAGGCTCGAGCAGGCGCTGGGTTGCCAGATCCAGCACAAGCACTTTGTAAACGGTGCTGCCATGCCGCACGGAGCGGAGGTCCGTGTCCCGGGCACAAAGCTGCTGCTGGACGGCTACGACGCGGCGAGCAATTGCGTGTACGAGTTCCACGGGAACGTGTACCACGGCTTCCCGCCGGGCCACGCCAAATACGCCGAGGGCAGGTCCAAGGTCAGCGGGCGGCGCAATCGAGACTTGTACCGGGAGACGATGGCCCGCATGTACTTTGTGCGCCGGCAGATGCCTGCCGGCTGCCGCGTCTTTTACGCCTGGGAGCACGAGTACGACCAGATTAAGAACAAGCCGCTGACTAGTGCCGCGTCGATCTTGCACGAGCTGCAACCGGGCGAAGAAAGATTAGATGATTCAGAGTCCGACTGCCAGGACATTGCCTAGAGTACTGATTTAATCAAAACACACGACGTCTTGTCTTAAAAACCTAGCTCTTCCGCCCCAGACTCGGGAAGGAGTGTAGAAGAAAAGGGAAAAACCCCTCTCCCACCTGACGGCGCAGAGGGTGCACGGAGGGGAAGGGGGGGGGGCGCCGCCCCCCCTGCTGCCATGCACGCACGGTAGCCGCTCACAGCGTCGTCGTAAAAGCCTCCCTTCCTTCCCTCAGCTGCTGATGTTGGCCTGGCCCGCGGTGGCGCTGGCTATGCTGCTAGGCCCGGCGCGGGCCCAGGACGGCCGGCTGCCTGTGCCCCCCAACAGCGCCAGCCAGCGGCAGTCAGTGTGCGACACTACTTACTTTGACGTGGCGGCGCCGGGCGCCCCCGAGCCCCTCTGCCGGACCTGCACGGGCTTCGACGGCCGGCCCAGCCCTTACTGCGGCCGGCGCGGCGTCTGTACTTGGCACGAGCCCTGGCCGCAACCCGTCTGTCGCTGCTACAGCGGCTACCTGGGCCCCGGCTGCGAGGTGGCGGCCGTGACCAGGTACTCCTGCGGCCTGCGCGAGTTCACGTGCTCGCTGGGCCCCGACTGGGCCCGGGCCCTGGCGAGCCTCACGCTGTCCCTGTCCGAGGAGATGTCTTGGCAGTGCACCTCGCCGCTGCAGACCACGGCGGAGGGGCTGGCCCTGCCGTACCTGCAGCTCCAGCGCGCGTACCTGTTCCACGCGGAGCGTGGCTTCCTGTACCAGACCGCCTTCTGTTTTCTAGCGCACAGCGTCTGGGATTGGACGAGCGCCCCCTGGGCCCGGCCGGCCTCGGCCAGCGCGCTGCCGTACCGGCCCGGCCTCTGGGTCGCGGCGGAGGCCCTGCCGGGCGAACCGCCGCCGCTGGCGCACCTGGCCCCGGTGCTGTCGCAGGAGAAGGTGTGCCCCTTTCCCCTGACGCCGGATGTGGCGCGGGGGGGGGCTGGACTCGCTCGCGATCGAGGCGGCGGGGGGCAGCCGCAGTCCCGCCTGTTCGGCCGAGCCCGTGCCGCCCCTCGACGCGCTCCGGCTGGCGCTGGACGAGCAAGCCGTGCGCTGCTACCCCTTGTGGCTCAACGCCGTGCTGCCCGAGGGCTACCTGCACCAGTACCGCTGCCGGCCGGCCGGCGCAGGCTTGCTGGACCTGGACTGCCTCGTCCAGGTCCCGCCCGGCACGACGAGGCTGTCGCTGGGCGCTCTCCTGGCCCAGTGCGCCTAAAGGAAACCGGTGCGCCGGGGCTCGCCAGCCAAGGCCTAGCCGCGCTCGCTCCAAGCGGGTTGGTTCTCTTTTTAATAAAAGCCACCCAGTTGCTGTACTACCATACTGAGCGGCCAGGGCCAAGGGGGGGGGGGGGGCGCGGAGTCCAACTAGCCAGGCTATTTCCGGGGACGCTTGAGGCTCAGGGCGTAGGCAGCCTCCATGTCGTTGATGCAGCGCTCCCGCTGGTCCGGTTTCAGGTGCGAGACGGGGAACAGGTCCAGGCTGCACTCCAAGCGTTCGTGCAATTGCTCGGACGCGTGGGTGTGAGCGCCGGGCAACGACCACACCGCGGCCGACAGGTGCTCCGGCAGCACGCCCTCCCGGGCGTCGGGCCCCCGCCTGTTGGCAGGAGCTCGCGCCCCTACTGTCGTCGGTCCCAGCCAAAGTCCCGAGCATAAGTGTCGCAGATCCTGCAGTTCTTTCCACTTCCTCTACCCCGCAGGCCCGACCAAGAACTTAAGTCCTGACGTGCAGCCCTTCTTGCTTCGCTAAGCGAACCAGCCCCGCGCGCGTCAGTCCATAGCAACGACTCAGGTCTACGTGTCGCAGCCGCGGCAGCGCAGCCAAGTGCACCAACCCCGCGTCCGTCAGGCCCGTGCAAGACCTCAATTTTAGGTTTCGCAGCCGCGTCAGCCCAGCCAAGTGCACCAGCCCTGCGTTCGTCAGCCATTCGCAAGCGCTCAAGTTTAGGTATTGCAGTTGCGGCAGCCTAGCCAAGTGCGCCAACCCCTCGTTTGTCAGCGAGGCACAAGAGCTCAAGTCTAGGTGTTGCAGCTGCGGCAGCCCAATCAAGCGCGCTAACCCCACGTCTGTCAGGCTTTCGCAAGAACTCAAGTCTAGGTGTTGCAACTGGTGCATGGGCGCCAGGTACGCAAGCCCCGCGCCCGTCAGGCCTTGGCAAGAGCTCAAGTTTAAGTGTCGCAGCTGGCGCATGAACGCCAAGTGCGCAAGCCCGGCGTCGTCAGCGTCTGTCAGGCATTCGCAAGAGCGCAAGTTTAGGTGTTGCAGTCGCGGCAGCCTAGCCAAGTGCACCAACCCCGCGTTTGTCAGGCTTTCGCAGCCGGTCAAGTCTAGGTGTCGCAGCCGCGGCAGCCCAGCCAAGCGCGCCAGCCACTCGTCCGTTAGGAGTCTGCAAAGCCCCAAGTCTAGGTGTTGCAGCTTTGTCAACTGGGCTAAATGCTGGAACCCCTCCCCCGTGAGTTGCACACAAAACCTCAAGCTTAGGTGTTGCAGGTTTTTCAATTTGGCCAAGTGATAAAACCCCTCCCCCGTGAGTTGCAAACAAAAAGCCAAGTCTAGGTGTTGCAGGTTCTGCAGCCCCTCCAAATACTTAAGCTCTGTATCTGTCATCAGCCGGCACGCGCCCACGGCAAAGTGTTGCAGCTGTCGCATCCTGGCCAGGGGCGAAAACCCTGCCCCCGTCATTCCGATACACTCTCCCAATTCCAAGTGTTTTAGCTGTCGCAGCCGTGCCAAGGACGAAAACCAGGTATTCATCATCGGTCTAAAGCGTGTTAAGTCCAGTTGCTGCAGGTCCGGGAGTGCTTCGACTGCGCCGAGCAGCAACGCCCGGGTTGCACGAAAGGCGCGCACGTCCACCTCGACCGAAATTCCCGAGCATTTTACCACTAGCTTCTCGATGCGGACACTAGACCCGAGCGCGCGAACCTCTGCTAGGGGGTCTTGCGCGTCTGCCAGCACCTCCAGCTTGGGCACCCGAGGCCGGGCCCCTGCGCCCCAGGCCTGTCCCCAGACTTGCACCAGGGGCCGGAGCTGCGGTCGGGCCACCAGGTCCAGCTCTCGGTCGCCGGCCGCCCGCCAGGCCGCGGGCGTTCGCAGCAACCGGTCGTACTCCGGTGAGACACACGCCAGCGCCGTCAAGTCGGTCCAGCCCAGCCAGCGCAGGAGCTGCGGGTTGGGGGTTAGCCCCGGGACGAGGCCGGAGTCTACCATCCAGGGCGCGTGAGGGAGGAAGCGGGGCCGTGAGTGTGTCGCGTGGCAACTTTGGATACCTAGTAGGGCTGCCACCGACACCTGCTGCGGTTGGGCGGGATGCCTCAGGGGGGAGAGAAGAGGAAGGAGTGTGTGTGTAAGGGAGGGGAGAGAGAGAGAGGAGTGTCTACGCTGGCGGCGGCGACGCCCGACCACGAAAGGAAGTACGGAGGGAGGCAGGCACACGTGCTTTACCTTGGGGAGGTACTACCCTCGCTGCCGGGTTTCGGAGGCCGCGATCTCCCCTCCTGACCGAACGCGGCTAGTGCGTTGCCTCAGGTTTGGGTACCTAGGGCTGCCGCGGCTCGTACTAATCCGCTGTACCCTGCGGGGCGCCCAAGCGCCTCGACTTGCGCGCCACACTCGCTAGCCTAGCCCCGCTCCAACTGGTTAGGTTTTTTGTTTTATTAAAGCCACCCACTTGCTGTACTACAATACTTAGCGGCCAGGGTGAGTGGTACAGAGTCGAACACGCTAGTCTGGCTATTTCCGGGGCCGCTTGAGGCTCAGGGCGTAGGCCGCTTCCATGTCGTTGATGCAGCGCTCCCGCTGGTCCGGTTTCAGGTGCGAGACGGGGAACAGGTCCAGGCTGCACTCCAGTCGTTCGCGCAGTTGCTCGGACGTGTGCGCGTGCGCGCCGGGCAACGACCACACCGCGGCCGACAAGTGCTCCGCCAGCACGCCCTCCCGGGCGTCGCCCCCCGCCTGGCCTCCTGCAGCAGGGTGACCTTGAGGTGCTCTAGGTGGCGGTACAGCACGAGCACCGACAGCAACAGGCGCACGCACAGGCGCAGGTCGTGCGTCGGGCCGGAGGCCGGGGCCTTGGCGTCCGTGTACAGCGCGTGCGGGGCTGCCTCGAAGAACAGGCGCGCGGTGTTGGCGAGCTGGTCGGTCAGCGTCCGCAGCCAGAAGATCTGCTGCGCGTAGCGAGCGTCAGCCACGCCCGCCGGGCGCCCGTCGACGGCCTCCGGGACGCCGGCCAGGGCCTCGACGAAGGACTTGGCCCCGCGCCGGTGCAGCAGCAGCATGAAGCAGTTCAGCAGGGCCAGGTGTAAGGCCAGGCCCGCGGGGGCGTCCTCCAGCGCCGTCAGGTCCTGCCACCAGGCCGCGCGGCTCCCGTGCTCCGGGGGCTGGCCGTGCCGCTCGGCCCGCAGGATGGCCGACTGGGTGTGCGTCTGCCAGCCCCACGCGGTGGCCAGGTCGCTCGCCACGTACAGGCTGAGCTGCACGATGAGGTCTCGCTCGGCGGCGGCCGGCAGCGCCCGCGGGGCGATCGCGGCCGACAAAGACAGCACCTGCTCCCGGGTGCGGGCCTCCAGCTGCAGCAGCGAGGCCGCCGTGGGCCGTCCGTAGTGGCTCTCGAGGGCGGGGTCGGGGTCCTCGGGGGCCGGCCGGCCGTCGGCGGCGAAGCGGGCCTCCGGCTCCAGCGGCAGGGACAGCGCCTCCCCGGGCCGGAGGTGCCGGGCCGCGCACAGCAGCCCTACCGCATCGCTGTCGAACATGAGGCTCACGTTGTGGTCCTCCGCCGCCGGCAGCTGGGCCAGGAAGTGGTTCAGGACCGCTCCCACCACGGCGCCCGACAGGTAACTCCGGACCAGGAAGGCGTTGCGGCGGGCGTAGGCACAGAGCTGCTGCACGTCGTCCTCGGCGACCTGCACCGCCAGCACCAGCCTGAGCAGCTGGGCCAGGTTCTGGGCCACCTGGGCCGGCAGGAGCTCCTCGCGCGCCGCCCCGTCCTCCGTGGCCGGGGCGCCTTCGGTGCGCCGGCACTGCAGTTTGTCCAGCAGCACCTGTGACCAGCTGCAGGACCGTGGCTCGCGGGGGCTTTCCCAGGGCGGGGGGCCGATCAGGGTTTCGAGGCACGCGTAGAAGAGGAGCAGGTGCCACTGGTGGGCGGTCGTCAGGTCCAGGCCGCAGGTAGAGGTGCGGCTCTCGTCGCCCAGCCCGGCGCAGAGGCCCAGCAGCTCTGGCGGCAGCAACGGTGTTTCGTACTGCACCTTGCGCGGGGGCTGGGCGGACCCGCGCGCGCTCGCCGTGCCGGGGTGGCGGTGGAAACAGCGCAGCACCCAGGCGGGCACGCACTGGCGCGAACGAATCGGCATGGGCCTGTTCTCCTTGGGGCTGTACGAGTGCGCCCGCTGCCCGCTGTACAAGACGCAGACCCCGGAGGGGCACTCGCCGATGACGCTGTCGGCCTCGGCGCCGCGGGAGGGCGTCTCGCCGTGGCGGAACACCACCCGCGCGCTGTCCGTGTCATAGCGCAGCAACGAGCCCCCGTGCTTGCTGGCGTGCACCTCGTTCCACCAGGCCCAGTCGGTCTCCGTCTGCAGCGGCCGGCGCGGCCCTGCCCCTAGCGCCGGGCTGGCCCCGGGGGGCCCGCCCCCCGGCCCGCCCCCCGGCCCCCCCCCCCCGAGCCCCGCCTCCGCCCCCGTAGCGCCCGCCCCCCGGGGGCCGGGGGGGGCCGGGCGCCCTCCGGAGCCCCGCCGGAGGGCTCACCGCCGAAAGGCGGGTCCCCCGGGGTCAACCCGGCGGCGTGGCTCCGGAGGGTGTCCGGGAGCTGGGCGTTCGCCCCGTCCGGCGGCGCGGGGGGCAGCAGGGGGCCCGCCTGCGCTGGCACCGGGGCATAGAACGCCCCCGCGTCCGCCCGCGCTCGCACCGGAGCGCCAGCCCCCGCGTCCGCCCACGCTCGGGACGGCCCCGCGTCCGCCTGCGCTCGGGACGGCCCCGCGTCCGCCTGCGCTGGCACCGGAGCGCCAGCCCCCGCGTCCGCCCACGCTCGGGGCGGCCCCGCGTCCGCCTGCGCTGGCACCGGAGCGCCAGCCCCCGTGTCCGCCCACGCTCGGGGGGGCTCGGGCTCCTCCGCCTGCGCGGGCACTGGCAGGAGCTCGGCCTCCTCCGCCCACGCTCGGGGGGCTCGGGCTCCTCCGCCTGCGCGGGCACTGGCAGGAGCTCGGCCTACTCCGCCCACGCTCGGGGCGGCTCGGCGTCCGCCTGCGCAGGGAGCGGCCCGGCCTGCGCGGGCACTGGCAGCAGCTCGGCGCCCGCCCAAGTATCTGCGTCGGCCTGCCTCATCGGCACGCTGGGCGGCTCGGCCTGCGCCCGGGCGGGTGCCCGGGGGGGGGACACGTCTCTTCCCCAGGGATCCGCCCTCCGCTCGGCCCCGCCCAGGTCCACGTCTAGCATTTCACAGAGCTCCGCCATGATATCGGCGTCCCGATCTTCCAGCGGCGGGGGTCCGTCCGCCGTGGCCGCGCTGGCCGGGGAGGTCTGGCCCTCCATCCGCGGTGCTCTTTCTGCCGCGACCACCGGTGGTGCGTCAGCCACCCACTGGGCTGACGGCCCTCCGCCAGCCTCACCCCGTCCCTCCCCCTCTCTCTGCCTGGCTCCCCTCCTGGTCCAGAGGGGCGGGGCCTTCTTCCCTTTCCCCTTCCTTCTCCCCCCCCCCCCCCCCCCCCCCGCCGCCCGGGAGAGCGCGTCCCTCCCTCTGGCCACCGCCGCCCTGCCCCCCCGGCCCCGTCCGCCGGCCCCGCATGCCGGCCCAGTACGGTAGCGCAGACATTTGACCGCGGCCCCGCACCCCGATGGGCGGGCTCGCGCCGCAGTCCGCTGTGCCTCCGGCCGGCGGAGCTCCCGCTGCGGCCCCCACCCGCGTGGTGGTAGGCGCGGGCGGCGGCAGTGATACGGCCATGGCCCTGGGCTTCGCGGCGACCAAACGCGGCCAGCCCGAGCGGGCCGGCGAGCTAGCGGGGCGTTGGGTGGTCCTGGCGGCGGGCTACGAGCTAGCCGAGTACCGGGCCGCGCTCGCCAGGGGCTGCTACACGCGCGAGGGGGTCTGTGTGCGCGGCGGCCTGGGGCCGGAGGCTCTAGCCCAGTACCTGGGCTTTGTGCTCGCGGGCGCGGCGCCGGGCCTGCCGGGCACGCTGCGCCTCAAGCCCCACACCCACGCGGAGCTGGTGCACGCCCTGACCCACGACTTTGCGGGCCTGCTACCACCGGGGCACCGGGGGCAGCAGGCCGCGGAGGAGGCGCTCGCCCGGCCCGACTTCAAGTACCAAACCCTGCTGGAAGAATCGGAGGCCTTGTCCCACGCGCAGGGCACAGAGCTCCTAGTGTTTGCGAGCCCCGGCCGGACGGCGGACCGGGGGGCCGGCCGGGCGCTGCGCCAGCTGCTGCGGGCGTGCCTGCAGTCCTACCGGCCCGTCCGGGAGGTGTGGTTGTTGGACGCGGGGGGGGGCCTGGTGGACGAGCGCGGGGGCGGCCGGGACGTGGCCGTGCGCAGTGCGTTCGAGACCTTGTGCCGCGAGTGCGCGAGCGGGGGTGCCCCGGCCCCGCCTTCCGGTTGCGGCACGCCATCTTTGGCCTAGGCGTGGATGCACACGCCGCGCCGACCCTCGTGGCCGCCAACCTCTTTGCTTACCACGACCGCTTTGGCCACGCCCTGGGCTACTTCGACCCGGAGCTCGCGGCCGAGTTCTATACCGCGTGCCAGACGCGCCCCGAGCTCCGGCCCTTGTTACAGCCCGGGCGGGCGTTGGGCGCCTGGACGGCGGCCTACGAAATGCTGCACCCGGGGTCGGCGGGCGAGGCCGCGCCCGCCGGGCGCCAGCAGTGGTGGCAGGCGCTGCGGCCCGGCCAGGCCGGCGGGCCCACGGACGCGCAGCTGTGGCTCTACTCCGAACTCTTTATTCGCCGGCGCCCGGAGTTCCAAGCACTAGAAGCCAGGGCCGCCCGGCAGCGCGCCGCCCGGGCCCGCGCCGCCGTCCAGGAACCCCTCTCGTCGCGGCGTGGCTGCCGCCGGTCGCCGAGCACCCGTCCGGGAGCGCCGCGGGGGGGCTCCCGCCGGTCGCCGAGCACCCGTCCGGGCGCGCCGTGGGGGGGCTGCCGCCGGTCCCCGAGCACCCGCCCGGGGACGATGAGGCCTCCTTGGCCCTGGCGGAGTTAGCGCGTGATCTGGCCACGCAGGACCCCACCCGGCGCCACATGGTCTGCAGCCTGCTGGCCGCCTGCTACGTCATTGACTTTGTCTGCACCCGGCCCGCCCGGTAGCCCCCCTGAGCGGGCGGCCGGGCACGGGGCTCGGGGCTCGGGGGTGGCTTCCTCTCCTCCACCCCCCCCCCTGCGTGCTCAGGTAGATAAAAAAAAGCTGCTCTCTCTCTCTCTCTCTTGGACACAGACCTCCCTCCGGCGCCCCCCGGCCGCCAGCACGGGGGGGGGGCTAGGTCCTCCCCGGGCCAGGCCTTGTAGTGCTCATGCTGTTTAATCAAGGAGAAGCAGAACTGTGCGGACGGTCGCCAGCGCTACGGTGGGGTAGCTAGTCAGAGCCTTCGTCTTCTTCTGCCTGCCAGTGAGCCTGCTCATGCAGGCACGGCAAGTGCCCCGGCTCACCCCCATGCCCTGGCTGGCCACCGGCGGACTGACACAGTGACTCCAGACCCGCGTGGACTTCGGCTAGGCTTCTTTGGGCCTGGTCTAGTGTGTTGAGCACCTCCCGGAGGCACGCTAGCCCTTGCCGCCAGTGCTGTCTGTCCCGTTCCAGGCGCGCACTGAGCCCGAGCAGGCGTTCCAGCTCACGCCGCGACCGCTCGGCCTCCTGGTCCCGGGCCAGCTGGTGCTGGGCGTTCTCCACCGCGCCCAGGAGCGAGCAGGCTAGGTACCACAACAGCAACAGCGCGAGCGGCCCGCACAGCACAGACGCTAGCGCGGGGACCGTGTCGGGCAGCCCCAGCCCGGCTAGCAGAACTTCCCACTTGGGCAGCATCCTTTGTGCCTCCGACCGCGACTCCGTGCGGTCGCCGGCGTCGTTCTGACCCCCGGCCGCGCTGGCCCGCGGCCGAGCAGGCCCCGGGGGGGGGGGGGGGCGCACGGAGGGGGGGGGGGCGTGCCAGCGGGTCCGCTGGCGCGAGGCGGAAGAGGGGGGGGGGGGAGAAAAGAAGACTCTCCTCCGCCCTGCCGTGTGTCCGGCGCCGCCTCCCCCCTCCCCCCTGCCCACCCCCGGCCACGCCCGCGACGTGGTGGGCGGCACAATTGACGCTGCGCCTGTTACCCGCGTTGGCCATGTTCAAGAAGCGCAAAGACAAGTCCAAGAGGTGGCCTAGGCCCCCACCCGACTATCCCGTCTGGCCGGCCGGCCCGAGGCCCGAAGACGCGGCCTGGCAGCTCTGGCGCGCAGGACCTTGGCGCGAATAGACGCGGGCGTGCCAGCCAGGGGGGGGCCTCTCCTCTTCGCGGGGCACTCGTCCCTCCTCTGACCTCCTGCAGCAGGCCTAGGCTCGGGGCAGGGACAGCACTCGCGGCGGACCAAGACCCCTCCCCGCCCGCGGGACAACCCAGCAAAGAACAAGTTGGTATCATGGGGCTTTTCCGCACTCCGTCGTCACCGAACAACGCGGCAGGTCGCGCGGCTACCAGCGCGCAGAAATGTACGTCGCCTGGCTCGGAAGTTTTAGATTTTTAAAAAAGTCGTCTTTTTTTTAATAAATAAAAGAAAATACACGTTCTAGCATGATGGCCCCGGAACAGTGTCTGGCGCGGGGGCTGCTTTGTCGGACTTCTGGGCCATGCTCTTCCTGGCGAGCCACTGCAGGGCCCTGGCGTCGCCCTGCTCGGCCGCTCGCGTGAACCACTCCCTGGCCTTGGCGCGGTCTTTGGGCACGTCGTGGCCGAAATAATACAGAAGGCCCAGCATCCGCAGGGCGCCCTTGTGGTTCTGTGCAGCCGCTCGCCCGTACCACTCCAGTGCTTTGGCAATGTCCGCTGCCACCCCCCGGCCCCTCGCGTAACAGCCAGCGAGCATGTACTGAGCGACCGCGTCGCCCTGCGTAGCTGCCTGAGTAAACCACTGCACTGCCAGGGCAAAGTCTCGTGCCACGCCCTCGCCCTCGTAGTACAAGAACCCAAGGCGGTATTGGGCCCGGGCGTCGCCTTGCGCGGCAGCCTGGGCGTACCGAGCCGTCCTCGCCCTCCACCTAGCGCTTTGGCTCTGAGCCATGTCCAAAATCCGCCGGCGGGAGAAAAAGTTAGTGGTATCTCTTTACCTAGCAGGAACAATAAGCGCGACAACTACCTTGGCCTCCTGCTCCCTGGCGGATGGGCTAGGGAGGAGAGCGGGAGAGTGAGGGGGGTTAGCCCTTCCCCCCCCGGCCTTAATTCGCTTGTACTGAGCACGCAGAGGCGGGCCCCCCTGCAGCCAGGTAGACGGAGAGAGAGAGAGAGAGCGCGCGCGAGCATGCAGGAACCGGCTAAAAAAACCTGCCCGGCGCGTTCTCTCTCTGGCTCCGGGGACCCCGGCTCCTTACTACAGCACTCCGCCCGCAGGGAGCTCGCCCCCTGCTGGGGGAGCCTCCTCGTTTGGCTCGTCCTCCGACTCCGACTCGTCTTCTGACCCTGGCTCGTCCGCTGGCTCCGGCTCGTCCGCTGGCTCCGGCCCGTCCTCTGACTCCGACTCGTCCTCTGACTCCGACTCGTCCTCTTTTTCCCCTCGGGGAGTCTCCGCCCCGGCTGGCTGATCCGGGGCGGCCGCCGCCCGGGGCCCCAGGTACGCTGCCAGCACAAACAACTGGGCCCGGCCCTGGTCCGTGTGGTCGGTGGCGTCGGCGGGCCGCAGCTGGTCCCACGCGGCCCGCGCGTCGACCACGAGTTGCAGGCGCTCCCCGCCGGACTCCCCCCACCAATGCCGGAGCCACTGGGTACAGCGGCCGCGGCCGGCCCAGCACTCGCAGACAACGGAACTGTGGGCCAGCTCCTCTATAGCCTGCTGCTCGGCCCAAGTCCGCACCGATTGCGCCGGCTGCGCTACGAACCAGGCCGCACCCCCGGCCTCGTCCGCGCGCCCCGGCCAGGCCCCGCCGAGGTGCGCCGTGCCGCCGGCGAGGGTCGTGCCTAGGTAGACCAGGTAGTTCGTCAACGAGCAATCCTTTTCCTCCGCGCCGGTGGCAAACGCGTCGGGCAGCAGCGCCAGCCGTGGGCTGGCCGGGCCCCGTGGCCCCACGGGCCCGTCCACGCTCGAGGGCAGGCTCGCCAACAGGTCCGAACTCGCCGGGTCCACGCAGCGCGACCGGGCCAGGGATTGCAGCGCCCGGCGGGTCTCCTGCACCGCCTCTTGCGGCGTCGCCACGCCCCTCGTGCCGGGCGCGCAGTGCACGGGCAGGTACAGGCGCCCCCGCGCCCTGTCGGCCAGCAGGCGCAGGGGGCAGGCCCGGTGTTGCAGCTCGCCCCGGGCGTCGGCGGCAAAGCAGAAGGTCTGGCCCCCCCGCCGGCCCAGCCCGGAACCCAACAAGGGCAGCACCGCCAGCCGGCGTTCCCGGCTGACGGGGTCCACTTGCAGCAGCGCCGCGCCCCTGTCCGCCGTGTGCGGGGCCCGGAGCACCGGGGCCAGCCCCAGCGGCAGGACCTCGAGCGCCGTGCGGTACAGCTCCAGGGAGGCCGCGCTCAGCGCCTGGCCTGTCTTCTCCCACACTCTGGCCCATTGGTACAGCACGTACAGCCAGCGCTGCTTGGCCACCAGGCCGGCACCGCAGCCCAGCAGCTGGTCCTGCAGGGCCCGCAGCGTGTCCAGCACCGAGTGCAGCACCTGGCGCTGCTGGAGGCCGCCCAGGCTCTCCACGCTGCCGGCCGCGGCCTGCGTCGCCGTCGCCGCAACGTACAGGCAGGAGCAGAAGCGTTGGCTGGCCACGAGCGCCCCGCGCCCGGCCGCCGGCAGCGGCCGGCCCAGCATCCCGGGCTGCCAGCGCGTCGACTCTCGCAGCTCCGCTACCACGGCCTGCAGGTCCTCTGCCTCTCGCAGCAGCAGCTGGCGGGCCAGCACGTTCAGCACAACGGGCTCGTCCCGGGCCGCTAGCTCCGCCAGCGCCGCCGGCACCAGTACGCCGCGCGCGCGCTCCTCACCCTTGTGCTTCTTGTGAGCCCGGGCCCGCGGCCTACTCTGCCCACCACCCAGCAGCTCCGAGGCCAGCGCTGCACGCGCCGTGTGCACCACTTGGGTGTAGGGGTGGAGGCGCAGCCACCGGCGGCTCGAGGTCTCGTCGCCCCCCGGGCTCCCCAGGTCGTGCCCGTACAGCAGTGCGGCGTCCTGTTGCGCCTGCAAGTGCTGGTAAGGGTCCGTCGCGGCGCTGAGCGCGGCTACGACCTCGCGGAGGCTAGCCCAGTCGCCCTCCCGCCAGGGTCCGTCCAGGAGCGGCAGGCGCACCTCCGGGGCCCGCCGGACCAGCTCCCGGAGCTGGCCCTCGCTGTAGCCCACGGCCCGCTCCTCCTGCCGGTCTAGCCCGGCACAGTGCGCCAGGAAGTCTGGCTGGGCGAGCACGCGCCGCAGCAGCGGCAGTGCCTCTTGGGCCCAGGGGTGGGCAGGCAAGCCGTGGGCGGGGTCGCACACGTAGTCCAGCAAGCGACGCCAGCCGTCACGGAGTTCCGCGCGCGGGGCCCCGGGCTCCTCCTCGATGGCGAAGACCAGCTGGACGGGGGGCTGCCGGGGGTGCAGGACGGTATAGGTGCGTGTGGTACCGTGCATAGCGCCGGGCTGAAGGAGTTCGCGGGGTGCTGCTGCGTGTCGGGCGAGCTGGGCTTCTGGGCCAGGGCAGGCGGGGTGCCCGCGTGCGCGGCGCCCCCCTTCCCGTGCCCCGGGGCGTGCGCGCGGCCCCCCTCCCCGCCGCACAGGGGAGAACGCCCCCCTAGGGAGGCCGGCCCCTGGTCGGCCGGCCGGCGAGAGGGATGAAGGGAAGAGGCGCCCCGTGGGGGCGCGGGCCTCGTGCCGGCGTGGCCCGCCGTAGCTACCCGCACCGCCGGTACCCGAGGGGGTCAGCTAGTCAGGCGGACCTAGCCAGTGGGAGGGTGTCAGCTAGTCGGGCGGACCTAACCGAAGTCGACCGGGCCGGTTGCTGGCGGGCCAAGCTTAGTCAGTCATTTAAGGAAGCCAACCATGACAGCTGGTTGGCGGTAGGCTAGCTCCAACCGAACAACTAACTTTAGCACTGTCCAGGCCGGCGGTTAGGCCGAATAGTCCACCTCTGCCAGCAGCCTGGCGCGGAGGCGAGCACGGATCCGCGCGATTTCTTGCAGCACTTGTAGGCGTTCGTCGGCAGAGCCGGGGAGGTGGCTGTCGCTGACGCCCGCGTGCCTCAGCGCTTGCCCCAGGATAGCCCGTACGTAGCCCGGTCCCTGCCTGGGCAGCCCCTGCCGCGCATAGCTCGCATCGACGCTGGGCTTGGCAGAGTCGCACAGCAAGCCGATGATCTCCTGGGCGTCCTGGGACAGCGCATTCACGGCAGCGGAGCTTACATTCTGTTGCTCAGGCATCGCGACGAGTACGCTGCGAGTAGCAGGAGCTAGGTCGTCGTGGGTTGCGAGACGCAGGTATAGTGTGAGCCAGTCGGGGCGAGCCTGGCCAGCGCACGCCCGACCAGCGCGCTCCCGGCCGGGGCGGGCATGCCCGTGCCACGCGTCTTCGTGCCGCGCGCTGGGAGGGGGGCAAGCCCTTCCCCTTGGGCGCAGGTCGGG
The DNA here is from genome assembly GCA_019918135.1 of Paulinella micropora. Classification (NCBI taxonomy): domain Eukaryota; phylum Cercozoa; class Imbricatea; order Euglyphida; family Paulinellidae; genus Paulinella; species Paulinella micropora. Next base: position 95,871 of record WBZZ01000692.1, read on the forward strand.
CGCGCGCCGGCGCCCCGACAGGGGGCAGCACGCCTCTTCTCCTCCCCCCACGCGTGCGGCCGCGCGTGCGACTGCCAGTCGTACGGGGGGGGAGGGGGAAGGCCGCTCGGCCCCGGCGCGCGCCCGGCGCCGCCGACGGGGGGGGGGGGCGCGTTCCCCCCCCTTACACTAGACACGGGCACGCGCGCGCCGGTGGAACATGCGTGACACGAGCACGCGCGCGCTGGCCGAAACGCGCCGGCCAGGCGCACGCGCGTGCTGGATGGGCGCGCGCTGGGGGGGGGGGACGCGCTCTGGCCAGGCTCGCCATGACCGGCTCACACTATACCTGCGTCTTTCAACCCACGACGACCTAGCTCCTGCTACTCGCGGCCTACCCACAGCGATGCCTGACCAACAGAATGTAAGCTCCGCTGCCGTGAATACGCTGTCCAAGGACGCCCAGGAGATCCTCCGCTTTCTGTGCGACTCAGCCAAGCCCAGCGTCGATGCGAGCTATGCGCAGCAGGGGCTGCCCAGGCAGGGACCGGGCTACGTACGGGCTATCCTGGGGCAAGCGCTGAGCAACGCGGGCGTCAGCGACAGCCACCTTCCCGACTCCGCCGACGAACGCCTACAAGTGCTGCAAGGAATCGCGCGGATCCGTGCTCGCATCCACGCCGTGCTGCAGGCGGAAGTGGACGATTCGGCCTAGCCGCCGGCCTGGACAGTGCTGAAATTAGTTAGTCGGTAGGGGCTAGCCTACCGAAACCAGCTGTTACTTGTTTTTGATTTGATTAAAAGACTGACTAAGCTTGGCCTGCCAGCCGTGCACAGACCGGCCCAGTAGACTTCTAGGTCCGTCTGACTAGCTTACACTCTCCGGTACCGGCGGCGCTTATCAGCTTGTTTAGCTCTGGGCGCAGGCAAGAGCAGGGCAGTGATGACAGGCTGCACGCCTTCTCTCCCTCTTCTCTCTAGTGGTCTCTGGGTGCCTAGAGTAGGCTGCACAGCTTGTGTGCCCCAGGGGGGCGAGCCTCGGCCGCCGCGTGCACAGGGCACCGGCGGACTTGCCGCCAGGGCGGATTCGGAGAGGGGGGGCGGTCCCGAGGGCAGGGGAACACGAGGGGCTTGCCCAGCACACACCGGATGCGCTGCGAGGGCCCCGGGCCGCCGGGCGCCCCGGACAGGGGGCGCGCCCCCTCCCAACCCCGCGCTGGCTCGCGGTCGTCGGAGGCAGCTCCCCTTCCCTTCTCTTCCCCTCGAGGACTCCCCTCCCCCCTCTCCCCTCTCCCCGCTTCGCCGCCCGGGCCTCTCCCCCCGTGGTCTAGCAAATGCCCACTGCCGAGCTGTGGTGTGTCCCCTTGGGCCAAGACCGGGCGGCTCGCTTCTCCTTTAACGCTGACACACCCGAGGCCCAGGCCGTGCGCCGGAGCGCGCTGCCTCCTTACCTGGCCAGCCTCCTGGACCTGCTGTACGCCACACCGCGAGAGCCCTCCTGGCGCGCTTGGGCCAATTCCCGGGCGCTGGCCGGTCGGCACGAGTCACCGACGCTGCTGCTGCGAATGACGCTAGACCTGCGGTACCTGCGCAGCTGGGGCTTGGGCTACCACCTGGAGCACGGGCCCCCGGCCATCGGCGAGCGCAGGAGTGGCTCGGGCGACCGCCCGGAGCACGGGCCCCCGGCCACCGGCGAGCGCAGGAGTGGCTCGGGCGACCGCCCGGAGCACGGGCCCTCGGCCACTGGCGACGGCTGGTTCGAACTGCTGTTCGGCTTGGCGGAAAAGAAGCGGGGCTCTCTGAAACCTGTGCCCGACGACCTCCGGCAGTGGTACCAGGTCCTCACGGAGCCAGACAACACCTACCTGCGCTTCGAGGTCCCGGGCCGGCCGGCCCGGACGTTCGCCGCGGGCAAATTCCAGGTCCTGGCGCTAGGGGCGCTCAGGGCTATTGTGCTCGAGGAGGCCAGCGGGCAGCCGGCAGGCCGGGGGCGCACGTCCGTGTCGGTGACGCACCGCGTGACTTGCTCGGCCTTTAATGAGCATTGCGATCCACGGCACCACGGCGCCGTCTTTCAGGTCGCGTCACAGTTCAACTGCCGGGAGGCACCCTCCCCCCAGCATGCACCTGACAGGGGCATCACCTGCTACTATTCGGACCACACGCAGGGGCCCGACTGTGTGCTGGCCACCGCACCGGCCCTCTTCTACCGGCAGTACCACACCACCCCGACTGATAACCTCTCGGGCGTCCGCGAGCACCTGCGGGGCCAGCTGCAGGACCAGATTAAGGACGGCAGGGGCTTCCTGCGAGTGCAGAACGGCTACGTGTTCTGCGGCCGCCAGGACATGAAGCTCATCGGGCAGCACCTGCTGCAATACACGGACGTCCAGCGGCAAGAGCTCCGGGACAAATTGTGCTTGGGCTTCGTCGAAGGGGCCGAGGTGCCGTTCGCGTCGCGCCAGGGGGACACCTTCTGGCTGCCCACACCGCGGGCCGCCGCCCCCCGGCAGTTCGTGCACCAGGCGCTATGTTCTGCGCTAGGCCTTACGTACGCCGTGGGTCCGAATGACGGCAGCGTGGGTGACTGGTACCCGCTGGCCCGGCTCGTGTTGGAAGCTCTGTACGAGGCCACCCTGCTGTTTGCGCTGAGGCGCTACTGGCGATCGGTCCCGCGTCGTCCCGTGCCAGTCTTCTTGACCTCCGTCGGGGGCGGGGCCTTTGGCAACCCCCCCGGGGCTATCGCGGCCGCGCTCAACTGGGCCCTCGACCGGGTGCGAGAAATGCCAGTCCCGGGGGCGGGCCCGGGCCCCGTGCTCGACATCAGCCTGCTGCACTATGGCAGTCTCGGTGAGCTCTACACGCAGGCTATACCCGGCGCGGTCGAATGGCGCCCCCGCCCGGACGGACCCCTCCTCCGCGCCTACCAAGGCGATCTCTGCGACGAGGCTGGGGACGGCCGCGGCGCTCTCGTGAACCCTGCCAACTCCCTGCTTAAGCACGACGGTGGGGTAGCTAGAGCGCTCGTAGAAAGGGGAGGTGAGGACGTCAACCGGGAGAGCCAGGCCTGGCTCCTGCGTAATGGCGGTAGGCTGTGGCTGGGCGAGGTCGCGGCGACCACTGCCGGCACGCTGCGGGCGGAGGCGATACTGCATGTGGTGGGCCCTTGTGTCCGGGCAGGGGAGCCGCTAACCCCCGAGCACCGCCAACGACTGGCCCAGGCCGTGCGAGCCGTGCTCGAGCAGGCCGACCGGAGTGGGTTCCGCTGGCTGGCCGTGCCGGCGATCTCGACGGGGATCTTTGGCTTTCCCCGGGAGGAGGGCGTGCGGATTATCGTCGAGACCTGTGCGGAATTCTGCCGCCGGGACCGCCGCCCCGCGCTGCAGGAGATCAGGCTGGTCAACCTCGACCAGGCCACCGCCGAGTGCGTGCGCGCGGCCCTGGCCCGGGCCTCGGCCAGGACGTAGTCCGTGGAGGGGGGGGGAAGGAGGTACAGGTTCGTGACGCCTGGCGGGGCAGGCAGGGCTAGCGCGCACTGGCATTAAAGTAGCGTAAAGTCCGGGGAGGGGGGTTCGCCCCAGGAGCCCGCAGGTTTCAGTCGACCGGTCCCGGCCTGGCTACCAGACTGTTTTTCTTTTTACTTAGAATGGCCTGTCCTGGCCTCGCTCTTCTCTCTCCCCCCCCCCCCGGCGGCGCCGCGTGGCGCACACGGCCCCGGGCCGCCGCGGCCGCCTAATCTGTATAGTGTATTTCTGAGGCCAGGCCCCGCGAGGCCTCCCGGTGCGAGAGCTCACAGTCCGGCAGGCGCTGGAAGGGCACCCCGCGCCGCGGCCGGCACTTCGCCAGTAACAGGTACAGCAACAGGCCGGCGCTCCCGGCGCCGAACAGCACCTGCGCCAGCAACACGAACCTGTCCTGCCCCGCCGCGGGGGCCGCCGGTACGGCCACTCGCACGGTGGACAGGGGCCCGTCGGCTGAGCTATTGGCGAACAGTACCCACCGGCCGTCCTCCTTCGGCCCTGGCTCGGCGCCCAGCTCGTGGGCGGCTAGGAAACCCGCGAGCGCGTCGTGCGCGGCGCTGGCCGCGACGGGGGCCAGGTCCACTGACTGCCAGGGACGGGACGGGCGGCTGCGCAGCTCGGTGAGCTGCGCGGTCAGGATCTCGACGACGATGGCCTCGCCCGGGCGCGCCGCCACCAGCGCCCCGGTCTCGAGCGAGAACAGCGCCTGCACGGAGCCCTCCTGCAGCTCACGCAGAGGAGCCAGCGCTTCCAGCCCCGCGTCCACATACAGGCCGCCGTACCGCAGCAGGATAAAGTACTGCAGGAAGCCGTCGGGGGCCTGCGCGGGCTCCAGCGCTAGCTCGCGCTCGTGCTCTCGGACCAGGCAGTCGCGCTGGAGCGGGCTCCACACCACGTGCAGCCAGCCCGGGTACAGGCGGCTCCAGCTCAGGCTCGTGCCCCAGTACAGCGCCGCGCGCTCGGGATCTACCGTTCCGGGGGCGAACTGGTGCAAGAGCCAGGGGACGCGGCCGGGCTCCGGGCTCAGGGCAGACAGCTTGCTTTCGACCCCTCGGACCACGTCGCTGCAGTTCGGCCCGGCGGGGTGGCCGGCCAGGGCCCCGACGGCCCACAGAAGGAACATGCCGCTTTGCCCAGCACGCTTCTGCCGACCGCCTTTGTCTGGCCGCCGGCTGCTCCCCCCGCCGACAGCCCGCGTGCCGGACGGGGGGGAGACCCCTCCTCTCCCCCTCCTGCTCCCCCCCCCCCCCCCCCTTTCCCCGCCTCGTGCAGGGGCACGGGCCTCGGGGGCGTGCCCCCGGCGCCCCCCGGTGCCTGGGTCTAGCCGGCGGAACGTGCCGGGGTGGGGAGCGCGGCCTGCAGGCGGCGGGAAGGGCGGGGGAGAGCGCCCCCCGCCCGCCTTGGGCTGACAGGAGGCGAGAGGGGATAGGAGTCTTAGAAAACTCCCGAACGCGTGCAACCAAGAGAGCGGAAAGGCCAAGACCTCCATGCCACTACTAACAGTGGTGCTGGCCACTGCTTGAAAATCTTCATCAGACATCTGCTTATGTTGCTTGAGGGGTTCTCTGTCCTCCTCCAAGCCTAAGTCCTCTTCCGAGACATCATCTATGCCCGTCTTTTCATACGTGACCGTGTCCGGCTCATCATCTTTACCGAGCTCCACCAGCATGTATGAGTCTCGCGTATTGCAAAGGAGCTTTACGGGTGTAAAAACCATCAAAGCATGTGAATGCTTGCGGTATCAATTTCAACTTGTCGAGGTCTCTGAGCTTCCGCTTGTATGCACTGCTCTGCTCACGAGTTCCCATACGACAAGCCACCACTAGCTGTTGCTTGCGAGAGGGTACCGGTATAGGATGATCAATAAGCCGGTCCCTTATTTCCTGCGCCCATATCGCCTTCTCATTATATGGCAGGATAATAGTATACGGCTTCTTATTTTCGAATAAAGTCCGTAAGCATTTCTTCACTTCAGACAGTGAACGCGGCCACGTCGGCTCGTCACCCCAGAAATCAGTAATAAAACTTTTAATAGTTTCTGGTAGAGTATCCGGGATTCGCCCCGTTCTCCTTGGTACAAACGCCTCCCTTTTTTCTTCTCCTACTTTCGCATGGAAACAGTATCCGTTAGTAATATGGACATCTGTTCCTACTCCTTCCGCGAATCTCGCCAACGACGGGCTTCTTTGTGCGACACATATAATCTCCTCCTTTCGCTTCTTGATGAAGTCATCAATAGACTTTTTGTCCCAATGGCATATCGGAACTGTGACAGTGCACACTTGGGATTCCCAATTGTCGGTCCAGGATAGCTCATCCGGTCTTACGACATGGGGGTGAACGTACACCTCAAGTGCCTCATGTGCGATGGCTATCTTTTTGTGATCCGTCGCTAGACTCAGCTCATAAGCCTCATAAGAGTCAGTAGCGTTGAAGGGATCAATATCGTTCTTTTCTCCTCTTTTTACTCCATATATCACTCGCCGTGCGGCGCAATCAATCACAGCCCCCATCGTAGCCAATTGGTCCTACGATAGTAATATTGACCCGTGGTAACGGGGGACGACATAAAGGTCCATGCGGTATACTCGTGCGGATTTCAATTTAAAGGTCAGTGTGATGATTCCCGTGATGACCGTCCGGCTACCCACTCCCTTCAGAGTGCCAGTCGAATTTTTCATATTTCCGTCCACCCAGTCCCGGTATCGATTTAAAAACTTCCGGCCGACAATATTAATATTCGCCATCGTATCATTACCAACTTTTAATATTGTCTTCAATGTTTCACAATAAAGTTCCGTATAACACAGAGCATCGGGCCTGTGTATATTGACTGCGAGAACAAGAACTTTACGTTCCAAATTTTGGAGTCTTGTCTCTAAGTTTTTCAACTCCTCCTTCTTCTCCTCCTGCTTCACCTCATTAACATTGTTATTATTCTGCGGTACTGGTGCGTTCTATGTGAGCGACATTGTCTTGTGGTACTTGAGTACACACATTGTCTTTTTGCTCGCCACCCGCCGCGACCGTAGACATTGAGTCTGTTCGTGGTTGTTTGCTTGGCCGAGGCGATACGTCTGCCATTGGCCTCCTCGCCTCCATCGCAAGTCTCGCCTTCCTATTTGCATCAGTTATCATTGGTAACCGTGATGTATGAACGGGTATGAGACTACCTTGGGGCTGCAGTCTCTGTGTACCCACATCTTTGTATTCAGATTGAGGAAGCGTTGGCCCATTCTGCACAACAGCATTAGAAAGCACTGTGACTTTAGAGTTAAACTTCACAGTCTTCTCCTTCCTCTTTTCTTCCCCCTCCAGTCATTCCACCACCTCGAAACGATTACCTTCAGTAGTATCCGGGTGGGATGACGTATCGGTCTCCGAGGCAGTGTTGTAGGCCTGAGCTCGACCGAAATTCGGGTTGGAGCTTGCCCATGAGCATCCTCGTCCTCTGGGTGGGGGGGCTGGAGCTCGAACAGCTCTCCCTCCATAAGGGGTATATCCCCGACCTCCTCTTCCTCTCTGAGGGGTTCCTTGCCACCTCGAGGCTCCTCTCCATGTTCCTCCTCCTCGTCCTCCTCCTGCTCCTCCTCCTCGTCCTCTTTGAGAGGCCTTTAAGTTCTTTTGTCTCTCCCTTTCCTCCTTCTTCTCCTTCATCCTCTTCATGTAGGTAATGATTGCCTCTCGTAACTCCTCATCATCACACATATTGGCATACCAACCTTCGTTCGCAGCGGCAATCTGAAGCATGTTGAAAAGGCCCGGTTCCTTGCCTTCCGTCCTGCTCAGAAAATTTGCCCTTGCTGTTGGGTTCTGCCTATCATGATTGAAAGAGCAGTCTCTGTTCTCCATCTGTGCCTTACACTGCAAGCCCGCGAACCACCTCCAACATGCGGTCTTCAGGTCTGGCTCTCTCTGTCTCTTCCAACCGGCAACTCTGTTTGTGTACGTGGCTTGTGCGCCAACAGGTACACCGCCTGCCTGTGCCGTATGTGCCTCCGTGAGCGAGTCCATGTTTGAGCATGCACTCATCACTTCTTGAAACAGTGCTGACGGAGCAACGCTTTGAACCGTATTTTCGAACACGTGTGTCTCGAGGAAGTTCTTGGACTTCACTGAGCTAAACGTCGAGCATTGTTGTATGAGCTGAGTAAGCTTACTCGGGTTAACTGTGTGTAACGCCGAAAAGAAATAGAGGATGATCGACTTGCGGCCATAGAATAGCCCATAGGAGGAAACTACCTCCGTAAGGGTCGCCGCCAAGCCAACAGCACTCCTCAAACTCATCGCCACTGTCTCAAAGATTTCAAATCCTATGAGAGTACCAGTGCAGAGATGCTGGTATCCATGAGATTGAAAATATAAAATGAGTGTGGCCACCGCCAGTTCACACTGAGCGTCTAGGCCTGTTGCATTGTTTCTCTTAATCTCCTCCTTCTTTCTCAAAAACTTGTACTGTGTCAGATCAAATCCCTCCGAGACTAGAGATTGGTCAAAAACAGTAACAAGGGCCTCGTATTCCTGCGTTTCGTCGCAAGGAAAAGCCTTCATGCAGGCATTGATCTCTTTGAGCTTGCTCAAAAGCGAAGCATCAGAGTCTTTGTCTGAGCTCGTCTTGGCATATAGCATGAGACTTGCCACTCCTCCTTTCTTCCCCTTGAAGGCATTTATGATGTTCTGTCTGTCCTTCTTCTCCGTGTTTGTGACCACCACCGTAGTTGAGCCCGAGGGTGCAGGGGCTGGTGGGGCAGGAGCTGGTGGGGTCAAATATGTCGGAGGGTGTGCCTTTGCACCACTCACTTTTGCTTTCATTCTCTCCAGTCTCATCGTCTTCTCGAACTCCTCATTCTCTTTCGCCTTCTTCTCAGATATCACCAGCTTTTGAGCATGAGTGATAAAGGCCACCAATTCAGAAGCAGATCTGAGAAAATTATATTTCTCCACATATTGGTCAACACCTGCTTTATTGGCGACCGGTGGTGCGTTACTAAGTGA